>JAIEZT010001318.1:31153559-31167362 GCA_019594935.1 Periophthalmus modestus
TCGAAGCTTCGATACGGAACGTCGCATGATTAGACCGAGCACACGGGTGAGTCTGTTGTTTACACTGGCTGTTTTGGGTTGTGGCTCGTCCTTTTGGCAATTTATTTAGATTAGCACCTGGTGTAAATATTTACCTCTTCCTCTTTGCAGACTGCGCTCCTCCGAGCTAACTGCTAACGAGCTAACTGCTAACGAGCTAACTGCTAATGAGCTAACTGCTAACGAGCTAACTGCTAACCTGCCACTGTTAGCGTAACAGTGAATGTTGTGTTACTTTCGCCACAGTCACACATATTTCCCTGATGTACCCAGAACTCGCTCTATTCAGTCTCTAAATGTGTTTGTCTGCAGCACAAACAAACACCAGCCACTTAGCAACATTAGCATGTTACATTAGCATGTTACTGTCATAAACACGGATGTCCTCTGTGAACTATAAACACCTCAGTCCTAAATATTTGTATATTTATGTGACAGTCACATGATCAGAGCTGAGCATCTTTATGGTCACCTCACAGCTCTGCTCTGTGGAGAGGCGAGCTGTGAGCCTCAAATAGGCAGCACAGATACTTTAGTATTGTCTCTTGGTATCGGCAGCTCATTGATGAGTACAAG
Organism: Periophthalmus modestus; assembly: GCA_019594935.1. Taxonomy (NCBI): domain Eukaryota; kingdom Metazoa; phylum Chordata; class Actinopteri; order Gobiiformes; family Gobiidae; genus Periophthalmus; species Periophthalmus modestus. Next base: position 31,154,175 of record JAIEZT010001318.1, read on the forward strand.
TTCTGGCACCTGATACTGGTATCGATATCTGTGCATCCTGCTCAGTAATATTTACATTTAGGTGAAATCTCACATCCAAAGTCTGACAATAAAAATAATGTGAGTCTAAAATGTTATTTAATGTTCAGTCCAAATGATCTGATGGTTATAAATGTGATGATTGTAAATGTGATTATCATAAATCTGCTGTTATGTCCAGGCTGTTTCTCTTATGTGACTCTTTACGTGGGTCACTACTTTGTACTTCTTGAGTGATTTGATTTTGAAGTAACTGTACTGTAAGTACACAGTTTGGCTCCTCTGTCCAATTCTTCATTTTATGACATAAAGGATTGATAAATGTGAGTCCACTTTAGTCGAGTGGAACATATTAAAATGCACCAGAAACCAAGACAAAAAACCCCCCCTCACATGTTTTTAGACTTGTGGTTGTTGCTGTTTTGAGCCTCTAGAATTTTCAGACTTTTTCTCAATGGTTGTGTTAATGTGTTAATGTTGTCAAATATGAATATGTGGCACTGAAGTGGACAGGGCCCCTAAAGGCTCGGGCCCCCTAAAGGCTCGGGCCCCCTAAAGGCTTGGGCCCCTAAAGGCTCGGGCCCCTAAAGGCTCGGGCCCCCTAAAGGCTCGGGCCCCTAAAGGCTCGGCCCTGATGGCACAGAGCTGAGGACTAGGTAAATATTCTTTGGTGTTTTCTTGTGTTTACTGAAGAGCCCATCTGCTGTTCTTTTATTGCATAATTATGTTGCATAATGAGCGAGTGATGAAGTCCTGGACTGAACGAGAGTCGCTCACAGTGACGTCCGTCCGTCATTAAAATGGAGCCTTTTCTGTGACACGCACGACCCTCGTAAATGTCACGTTAGCGTCACATGAGCCTGTGTGACCAGCCTCTCGTTTCAGTGTTTTTTCTCACGATTATTATGAAATTCACAGGAAATGAACCTCGTCTTTTTCAGGCTCTTTGAAAACGACTTAAAATTGAACTAAAACAATGAAATAATCAGCTGGAGCGTAGACGGTCAAAGTGTTTTAAATGTTTGTCTCACATTATTAAAGTTCTGCAGTGTCTCCAGATTAAAATGTGCTTCAAATGTTCCATTTTTGAGAAGAAAAATAACCAAAACAAATTTTCACAGAGCAACAGTTTTTAGATGGAGATAATCATAATGTCTTGGATTAAAAATTATTCTCCACTTTTTCTCTTCCCCCTCTCCTCCTAACTCTGTCTTCTTCTCTTCCTTTCTCTCCTCTATTTTGCACCCTTCCTCTCTCCTGCTTTCCTTTTCCTCAACTCTCTCCTCCTCCCTTCCTCTTTCCTCCTTTCCTTTCCCTCAACTCTCTCCTCCTTCCTCCCTCTCTCCTCTTTTCCTTTTCCTCAACTCTCTTCTTTCCTCCCTCTCTTGTCTTCTCCTTTCTCTCAACTCTCTCCTCCTTCCTCCCTCTCTCCTCTTTTCCTTTTCCTCAACTTTTCTCTCCTCCTCCCTCTTTCTCTTTTCCTTCTCCTTTCCCTCAATTTTCTCCCCTTTCCTCAACTCTCTCCTCTCTCCTTTCCGTCAAATCTCTCCTCCTTCCTCCCTCTCTCCTTCTTTTCTTTTCCTAACTCTCCTGCCCTCCATCCCTCTCTCCTCCTTCCCTTTTCCTCAACTCTCTTCTTTCCTCCCTCACTTGTCTTCTTCTTTCCCTCAATTCTCTCCTCTTTCCTCCCTCTCTTTTCTTTTTCTTTTCCTCAACTCTCTCTCTCTCCTCCCTCCTCCTTTCCTTTTCCTCAACCCTCTCCTCCTTCCTCCCTCCCTCTCTCATTTTCTTTTCCTCAACTCTCTCCTCCTTCCTTCCTCCCCCCTCCTCTCCTGTCCCCCTCCCTCTCTCTTCTTTCTTGCTCAGTTTTTAGCCGTAGACAATCATGCGATCCTGTATTAAAAGTTCAGTGAACAGGTGAGATACTGAGTCAGTCTCTCGTCTTATTCCTGTAAACACAGAATCCAGGACGAGGAGAAAGTCGGATTTAACTGTTTCTTTTCTGTGATTCGGTGGAACATGGAGATTTGTTTGTGTTAAAACCATGTTACCTTCAACATCCTCGCTCCTGATTGGCTCTTTGGTTGCTATGATACCAGCACAAGCTTGATTTGGAGCTGAACGCTGTGGGCGACATCACACTCCCTCAGTCTGCTTCTTTTTAAGTCTATGCTTAGCTGTTAATGCCCGTAGAAGTAAAATAAACCCGTGTTTAATGCCCCGTCGAGGTAAAGTGCCCGTCTTTAATGAGCAACGCAACTGAACCAAAGAAACTGTGAAATCTCGAATGTCACACCAACGAGATTCACTTTTGTTTCTCTTCTTATCTCACCTCCGTTTGCGTTCGTCCCAGCGGCAGTCCCTTTAAACTCTGCGCTGGTGTGATGAGTTCATTTTCACCTGAGATTATAGACCCGCCCCCTGATGAGTCACATGTGCGCTCACAGGTCTCGGGCGCGCTCACGTTCGTCCCACATTAGACTGATCGTGTGTGTTTTAACGAGAGAGAGGTGTCGGCGCGCGAGGATCCCGACGGTTCAGACTGAAGATGGGAATGAGCTTAATTGCCCTGGAGAAGTTTAAATGAAGCTCGTTTTTACGCGGGAAGTACATTTGGGTAAAGTAGCACGCTGATAACAAAGAGCCTCGTACATTTACATGACGGGAGAGACGCTTTATTTAATGGCAAGTACTGTGTTTTTGGACTATACGTCGCTCTGGAGTATAAGTCGCACCAGCCAAAAAATGCAAAATAATGAAGAAAAAAAAAAATATATATATAAGTCGCTCTGGAGAATATGTCGCACCAGTGAAAAAAATGCAAAATAAATGATGAAAAAAAAAAAAACTATAAAAGTCGCACAGGATTATAAGTCGCACCAGCCAATAAATGCATAATAAATAAAGAAAAAAGCATATATAAGTCGTTCTGGGTTATAAGTCGCACCAGTGAAAAAAAATGCATAATAATGAAGAAAAAAACTATATAAGTTGCACCAGCCAAAAAATGCATAATAATGATGAAAAAAAAAAACATATATAAGTCGTATTGGATTATAAGTCGCACCAGCAAAGAAATGCATAATAATAAAGGAAAAAAAAATCGCACTGGGTTATAAGTCGCACCAGTGAAAAAATGCATAATAATAAAGAAAAAAAAATATATATAAGTCGCTCTGGAGTATAAGTCGCACAGTGAAAAAAATGCATAATAATAATAAAGAAAAAAAACATATATAAGTCGCTCTGGAGTATAAGTCGCACCAGCCAAAAAAATGCAAAACAATTATAAAAAAAAAAAAAAAACATATAAAAGTCGCACTGGGTTATAAGTCAGACCTGTGAAAAAAATGCAAAAATAATGAGAAAAAACAAAAAAAACATAAGTCGCACCAGTAAAAAAAAAGCATAATAACGAAGAAAAAAAACTATATAAGTCGCACCAGCCAAAAAAATGCAAAATAATGAAACAAAAAAAAACATATATAAGTCGCACTGGAGTATAAGTTGAAACACAAAAATCCGAGACCAAGAGCAGACATTTTATCTTTAAAGTCAAGCTATAATAATAAGAATAAAATGTGGAAGAACAGGGCTGAATATCAGCACGCTAACGCTAAAACATAACACATCTATATTTATTCAGCTTCACAGACAGAACTGAACATGTGTCTGGTTTGTTAATGTAAGATATTCACACAGAACTAAAGCAGAAAAAACAAGTTTACTCTGGATCTCAGTCCAAATCACTAAATCTACTGAATTATATACTTTAATAATTTCACATATAAGTCGCACCCTGGACAAAAAAGTGACACTTATAGTCTGGAAAATACGGTACACAGCCCATATTGTGATACAGACGTGTTTTTTTGTCCTTATCTCCACCTTAAGTGACCGTGGGCGCCTCCGTCCTCATTTGTGTGGTATTATTTTGCATGGGGCTAGTAATTTTGACAGCAAATAAGTTTTATTCGAACGACAGAGGCGTTTTAAAGCCTCCAGAGAATCGTGAGGTGTCGACTTTTTATATTTATACGACACTACTTTAAACTTTTAGATTTTTACAATGGCAAAACTTTTTCCAAATTCGCCATTGAAATGAATGAAGTGCCACCACAAAGAAAGTGAAGCGTTTAGAGGCAAAAGTGGGCGGGGCTCAATAAAAACAAACCAGCAACAAACGAACAACAAATAAATACATAAATAACAGTATATTTTGTAAAATTATGGACACTATCAGTCAAAAGTTTGGACACACACCATCTCGTTCAGTGTATTTTTTCTTTAGTTTTTCTTCTGGGGAGTTTTTTTGGGCACCTGGAGGAGGCCCCAGGGGGACCCAGGGACATGCTGGAGGGTCTATATCTCTCGACTGGCCAGGGAATGCCTTGGGGAGGAAGTGTCTGGGATGAGGGAAGTCTGCTGTCCCTGCTACCCAGCCCTGGATAAGCAAAAGAAAATGGACTGATGGATTTTTACTATTTTTACAGAAGTCGTCAAATATATGAAGCAAGATAATTCTACTAAATATTTTGAATGAATATGAAATAGAAAAAAAAAATAGAAACATAAATTACATAATTCCATATATCTACAACTTGAACGAGAGGGTGTGTCCATGTATGTTTGCATGTATCACATGTAAAATTCTGTTTTCATTATTATTTTTATGTTTTTTTTATTTATAAATAGCGAGAAAATCTATTTGTTTGTCAATAACACCATGTAAATTGATTTTTCTCTCTTTATTTATTCCACATGGTGAACTCCTTCACTCTGTGCCGTGGAGGGACACTCCTTATTTTTGGCTCTGAAATTACCCATGAAAATTACTAGTGTTTTCTGCAATCAAAATTAAGCCTATTCATGTGTTAATATTCAGCTGTACACTATGTAAATCATGGACGCTGCAGCCAGCCATCGGCTCTCGTTCACTCCCAGTTTTGGGCAAATTTTCCGTCACCCAATTAACACACAGGCTCGTCTTTGGAGGGTGGTCCAGCTGTACCTCAGGCCCATCCACTCCTCAAACGCTTCCATACTGTCGAGTCCCGGGCTTGATTTCTGTCCCTCTGTGTGTTTGTTTTCTAATTACTCTGGTGTTGACACAGTTTTGTCTGTCCACTCCCTGTTACGACGCTACCTGGAAGCACTAGCAGCTGTACGCTCTTCCACTGAGCGCGTGACCCTTTGATTTGATTGGCCCCCACATTGATTGAACATCGCCTAGAGGTCCAGCGCTGGACTCGGCAAAAACACTAACTACCAGGACTGTGTTATGTTTAATCCAGAGTCCTTCAACCGGGATGGAACCATAGACCGAGTGCGACGTCGCCCACAGCGTCAGCTCCAGATGAAGCTCATCGAGGCTACAGCAGTTATAGACCACGAGTATCATAGCAACCAAAGAGCCAATCCAGAGAGAGGCTGTTGAAGGTAACGTCACTTCTTGGCTGCACCGCTCGTTTAGCAGGAAGCAGACGCTTAGTAGCTGTCAGTCAAACCTGTTGCTAACGCTAGTGTGAGCGACCTCGAGGAAAGAAGGCGCCTGATTTGTCTGTTATTAATGTTCATATCTTGGTTTAGTGAGGGAAGGATGGAGCATTGAGATTGACAGGTGGATCGGTTGCCGCGTCTGCAGTGATGTGATCGCTGTATCGGTCTGTCGAGGTGAAGAAGAAGGAGCTGAGTCGAAAAGCAAAGCTCTCAATTACCTCAATCTACGTTCCTACTCTCACCTGTGGCCATGAGGTTTGGGTAATGACCGAAAGGACAAGATCACAGATACAAGCGGCTGAAATGGGTTTCCTCCACAGGGTGGCTGGGCGCTCCCTTTAGAGATAGGGTGAGGAGCTCAGAGTAGAGCTGCTGCTCCTTCACCTCAAGAGGAGCAGCTGAGGCTCGGGTATCTACTCAGGAAGCCTCCTGGGTACCTCCCTGAGGAGGTGTTCCCAGGCATGTCCCACCGGGAGGAGGCCCTGGGGAAGACCCAGGACACGCTGGAGGGACTATGTCTCTCTGGCCTGGGAACGTCTTGGGATCTCACTGGAGGAGCTGGAGGATGTGTCTGGGGTGAGGGAAGGTTGGGAGTCTCTGCTTAGACCCACGACCTGGCCTCGGATAAGAGGAACAACATGGATGGATGGTTCTTGATTTAACAGACAAAATAATGAAATAAAAATCCCAGGATCATTAATACGAACATTTAAGACCAAAATGAGTCTGACAGCAGCAGGTACAGAGAGATACACAGTTTTACATAGAAAGTGAATTGCAACCAGAGTCAATGGAGCTAAATCGCGCTCATGCTCACTTAGTATTTGTAACACAGCAGCTAGCAGGTTAGCTACGTCCGTTTATACACAGTCTATGGATGGAAGCGATGGTGATTTGTTGATCCTCTCCTTGTCCTACTTTGAAACAACTTCAGTGCACTTTAAACGCAGTTAAGTGAACGCCTCCATGGCTGACTGGAGTGCGCTCAACACATTAGCTTTGCATGTATAATGCACAAAGCCGCGGCTATGGATCTGAGCTGTACATCGCGAGGAGCTGAAGAGGGGGAGGAAGAGGGGGCTATGCTTAGAAGTCTGCACGCTCTGAGAGACCTGTGTGGATGAGATGTGTCAGAGGAGTCGCCATATGAACATTTACATCCAACTCTGTTTGATTTTTTCCAATATCTCAAGCTAAGTTTATTTTTATTGGTGGTTTTCAGACTCTAGGATGTGATGATGTCATGCTCTGAGATGAGGGGGAGGAGCCAGTATGTTCCTATTGATAAAAATTGATCCAAGAACTCACTGTATTGCATCAAAAACAGCAAAAATTTTTATTTTAGCTGCCCCCATCTGTATTAAATATGACTGAAATTTACAACCAGCTCTGTCCAAAGTGCTTCACACAAGATCGACAAAGAATAATTAAATATAATCCCAAGACAGGAACAACCGCTACTTTAAATCAGCCCTATTGTGCTTGTGTCTCTATGGTTCTCATCTCTGTGGATCAGTCGGTTATAATTTACACATTTTAAATCACAATGTTCATCTAAAACACTTCAGAAAAGAAAACAAATCCGTTGATTTCTGGGTTGGAAAACTGCAGTGTCCAGTGAAGCTGACGTCGCCGTAAACGTCATGACAATAAAGAGTCGTTGTAGCCGTAGCGCCCCCATATGGACAGAGCACATCACACTAGAGCAGCACATTTTTTTACATTTGGACCAAAATGACGACACAACGCTGCCAAATCCTACGAATATCAACGATTAAGGAAATAAAAAAACTGGAGAAGGAAGTGCGGACGTCACAGTGGGCGTGGCACAGTGGGTGTGGCACAGTGGGCGGGGTTCACAGTGGGCCTGTCGTAGTCGAGAGCGGATACGAGAATGAGGAGATCGAAAGAGGAGACGAAAGAGGAGACGAGAATGAGGAGACGAGGACAGGAGACAAGAGACGAGACGAGGAGATGACAGTGAGCAACAGTGGGGGGGAGCAACAGATGTCACGCGTGGCGTGTCACAGGGGCGTGTCACAGGTGGAGGTTTAAACGGGCAGATCGACAAAATGGCGTCTTGAAAATAGTGGATTAAAGATTCAACTCAAACATGAATCACTCCAAATACAACTTCAGAGGCTCAGAGGCTCAACGAGAAGAAACGACTCGAACATGGAGAAACATCTGAAAAGTCCATTTTGTAGAATAGGTCTGATTTAAACAAAAATGCAACTCTGCTCTGTATCTTTTGAAGCTGGTGCAAAAAATGGAGTCTTTAGTCAGGATTTAAAAGTGTCAGGAGACGTGTGGCTCTTGTGTTTAGTGGCAGTTTGTTCCATATCTCGGGAGGAGCTGCAGAAAAAGCTCGGGCTCCAGTTTTCAAGTGGGTTCTTGGGACGTTTAAAAGCAGTGGGATTTGTGGACCTCATATCTGCAGCTGGAGCGTAAGGGGACAGCAAATCTCTGAGGTCTGGTGGGTCCAGGCCCTTTACACATTTAAAAACAACACTAACAACCTATACGTGATGTGTTCCTGTGGTAAAGGCCCGTGCACTATTTTCCCCATGTGTTTGTGTGCAGCTCTTGAGGTAAAAATAAGTAGCGTGTGGATGTTCATATCTAATAAGAGAAGGGCTTTATTGTCTGATAATCAGGACACGTGTTAGCATGCTAGTTGTTGGTAAAATGGTCACAGCGCGTTTTTTTTTTTAGTTGTTTTATTTTATTTCATTTATTTATTATTTATTTATTTTTTTGTTTTTTTTTTTTTATTTTTTATTTTTTTTTATTTTTTTTTTTATTTTTGAGGGTTGTTTGTTTGTTTTGTTTTGTGAGTTTGAGTGTTTTTTTTGTCTTTAAAAAACTGTCTCTCTGCACCTGCTGCTGTCAGACTCATTTTGGTCTTAAATGTTCGTATTAACCCTCTACATGATCCTGGGGTTTTTATTGCACTATTGTGTCTGTAAATCAAACATATGAACATTAATAACAGACACATCAAGGTCCTTCTTTTCCCTGCCCTCGCCCTGCTAAACCAGCGGTGTGGGTGGGAAGGGGCATTACAGCCTCGCTCCTGATTCAACAGCCTCGCTCCTGATGGCTCTTTGGTTGCTATGATACTCTAAATGTGTTACTCGGCTCCAAATTAGCCGCTATAACTGCTAGCCTCAGTGTGCTTCATTCACTGAACGCTGTGATGTCACGTCACCACCACTCAGTCACTTCTTTTACACTGTGCATGATAGTCACACATTTTCTCAGCAGTGGTCAAAGTACATCACAAAAGTTCAGCGGGGTTTTAACTGGCGACCCCTGGTTGCTGAACAAAAACATGACCCACTTTTGCCCTGTTGCTCCATTTGTAACAAAAACCCAAATCCACTTTGCTTAATACAATTTCACTTACAATCCCTGCACCAGTCTGGCCTAAAGCTGCTCCAAGACGCTCTAATCAAAATACTTCAACTTTTATGTGTTTTTTCATTGCCCTAAAAAAAACAGATTTAAATTCCCTAAATTATTTATTATCTAATAGGGAACTTTTCACTCAGCGGTCGCATGAAAAAACACGTCGGCTTACACTGTGACCCCTTTGGACTGATGAATCTCACAGGCCGAGACCATATAACTGTTTAAAGAAGTGGACTGAGTGAGTGGTGACGTCACAGTTTTTCAGTGTAAAGTGAATTGGAGCCAGAGTCGATGGAGCAGGAAGTGCGCCCATGATCACTTCCTGTTTGTAACGCGGCGGCTAGCAGGTTAATGATGTCCCTTTACATAAACTGTACAGTCTAAGGTTGAGAGGCGGTAAAGACTCACTTGACAACTGTAAAACACTGCGATAACAACCCTCGTGAACAGTTAACGATGTTTTAGCTGGCCTTTCTTTATCTGCAGACTCTTTCCCCGTAATTATCAGTGGAGCTACAATCATATAACTAAACATTCGTTCGTCTCGTGTAATCAGCGAGACTCGAATCTGTCACGCCGAGCATCGTTTCCATCACTCCAGCGTCGCTCTGATGGTCATAACGCCGTTCCAAACCAGATTCGTGTGTGTTAGACTGTTCTGGGTGCGCTGCTTCCCTGACAGTGCATGTGCAGCACTGAGGCCTGTAGCTGTGGAGATACCGGCCAAAGATTACGATGTAATTACACGCCACTTTCCTCTCCATCTCTTGTGCCTAAGAGAGAGAGGGATGGGTGGAGGGAGGGAGGTGGAGATAAGGCCCGAGCGGTGCGTCTGTCTGTGCGGGAGGGAGGGAGTCGGGGGTGGGGGTACACTAATAAGAACAGCCAGCTTGCCCCTTTCGCTTCACACTGCCAATGAACCCCAAAAAACTGTCACCAATCACCACTCTGAAATTTTGGCCCCCGACGTTTTTCGCGCTTTAACCGAGTCAGTTGCCACGGAGACGGATTCGAAACATGCACGCCAGCCCGTCCCATATGACATATTACGGGCGGTGGCGGAGGCGAGGGTGGGGGTACACTTACGCCCTAAGCACTGAGCGTTAGGTTAATCCCTCCTCTCATTTAAATGTAAAGTCAGCAAAAGAAAGTCATTGTGCAGAAGTGCCAGAAGTCGATGAGCGAGGGTTTGGCGGAGAATTTCCCCATACGCACATCAAAAAACTACATTAATGGTAGAAAAAAACTTATGAATTTAAATCAAGAAATTTTGGGGAGGCTGCGTTTTCCCCCAGAGGTTCAAACATAAAGTGTAGGTGATTTGGTGACTTCAACCTGAATAGAATCGATAAGTACTTTTTGCTCCGCTCAGGTCAAGTTTGAATACATTTTGTGAGTTTGCCAAGTCCTGTGTCCGAAGTCGAGAAAGACCAGAGTTAAAATGCTAAATTAATACGCAAACTGTAGTCGAGGATGTCAAAATGGAAGAAGATGGACAAAGTTGTGGCGGTTGACGCTTTTCTTGATCTGATGGGCTATCGGTATAGTCTTCCAAGTATCGTTTTAGTGGATATCCTGATTGGACACATACGCTGATGTAACACGAGGATTTACTGGTCATACTTGGCTCCTGAAAGTCGCATAATGTTTTGAACTTTTTATTGATTTACCTTTTATGTTCTGTCGTTAGTCGTTACTTGAGCGATAAGTAACCGTTACATAACATGTTGCATCTGTTTTGTCTTATTTATATTTTTAGTTTTAAGGAAATAAAAGGTGTTTTCTGTGTCTGCTGCTCTGGTATCGTTCATATCCTGGGATCAGCAGATACTTACAGCATCTTTGTTTGTAGCTTAAATGTCAGGATGAAGGAGGGGAGAGAGAGTGCAATCTGAGCCGTTGGAACAGCCAAAGATGCCTGGTATGTGATTGGTTGAAAAAAAAACAAGATGAAGATACAGGTGTGTGTCATATGAACATCAGTGGCTCAGTTGGTAGAGCGTTTGACTAATCTGAAGGTCACCGGAGGAGCAGCTTTGTTCTTCAGCAGCTCTCTGATGAACAAAACCCAGCATTTATAAAGTTATTGTTCTGTTTTTTATATTTCTGATGTGTTTATTATGATACTGAGGCAGTGGTGAATGTTTGAATATTTGATGATGTGTCAGTGTAATCGCGCCCGAATAACAACCTGAGTGGTTTTGACGAGGAACAGAGCAGAGCTGAGATGATTTGTCCAGTGCAGACTCAAGTACATTTATTTTTAACACCAAAGAATATTTACAAAAATGACAGAAATATAAAAAAAAACAGACTGGTAGTAACAGCCTGTACACAAAGCACACTCCTCGGAGCAGACTGAGGTTTGCTCCTTTATATAGAGCACCTCCTTTAAATCACTTGCACAGCATCAGTTACAGCAAATCCAATAATATTTAAAAGATTTTCAGCAAAAACTGTGTTAATCTTTATTCAATCAAATCTGGTTATTAACATAGAGCTCTGTATTAATTTATCAGCGTTAAAACTGTGGTTTGAGGAATTGGAAAATGTGCCTCAGATAAAATGTCCCTGACCTATGGGGTGCCCCAGGGGTCAATCCTGGGACCCCAACTGTTGTTGAATCTACATGCTGCCAGTTAATACGCAGCAATAATGTGTCCTACCACAACTCTGCAGAGACACTCAGATCTATGTGTCACTGCAGCAGGTGAATCTGGACCAGTGGATTCACTCTGACACGCCATCAGATCAGTGTGTGGATAAAAACAAACTTTCTCCAGATTAACTCAGACTCAAGTCATCATCTTTAGCCACAGAACAAAGATGTCAGCAGTCACCTCCAGTCTCTTTCTCTAAAACCCTTCAAATCAGGCTAAAAATCTAGAGGTAATAAAGGACTCAGACTTGAACTTTAACAGCCACATCAAATCAATAAAATCTGCAGCTTTTTACCATCTAAAAACATTGATTATTTGTGATTTTTTGTGATTTGTTGTATTGTGATTTTAATGTCTTTCTTATTCTGTAAAGCACTTTGAATACCTTGTACGATGAATTGTGCTTGCCTAGAAAATGAAGTAGATACAAAAAAGCTAAATATATTTTGTTCCCGTCTCCTCCTCAGCACAGTGTCTGCCCCCGGAACCTTCTTAAAGTGCTCCGGCTCCCCGAGGACTCAGTTGGGCGGGGAACTCAAGATGGCAGAGAACACAGGTGAGTAGAAATTCAAGTAATTCAACTGTGATCAATCAGCCAACGCAATTATTCATGTCTTTTGTTACGGGCCAAATTTACCTGCCAACCATCTCGATGAACTAATGAACATTTTCAAACTACTTGAGTCATTTTTTGCCTGTGTTAGCTTTAAGTTTAGGCGGATATAATGGACTAACTACATTACAGGCCGTGTTGTTTTTAATGTGAATTGATGCCAAACCTGAAAAACTGCTGCAAAACAAACCTACCTACGGGCACAAAAGTCACATGAAGGTTGGGCAGTTTGAAATCCCGCTCTCTCGACATAAACATCATTGGTTGAGTGGGCAAGCTATCGATGGACCCACGGGTTGACGGTGCGAGGCCACTAACCACTTCTGCGCGCCACAGCTCTAATTCTAATGGAAAATTATTATATTTTTGTCATACTTTTTAAACTTCATGACAACGTAACTTTCGGCCCTGTCAAAAGTTGTCACCATGGTACCCAGTCCGCTGTTCGCTAATTTGCACCTAATCAAAGCACGTCTCCTAATTAACTAGCACAGGCCCCGTTCAAAATATCCAAATAACAAACGATATCCAAAAATCTGTCTGTTTGTTTGAAAATGCCACGCCGATTTTAGGACACTAACGTATTTGGAATGGAACAAAACTCATTATTATGGCGTGTCACTGTACATGGTAAATACACCAGACTCTTGTTCTGATTGGCTTCTCCGAGATTAACAAACTTGTCATTTTTTCTCTTCAAGCTTCCCAGTTCTGGCAGAGTGGCAAATTCAGTTTCCTCCGTGCACACCTGGTGAAATAATATGCTGAAACGCATTGTAATCCGGTTCACTATCTCCCTCCCCCAGCCGTCAATATTCCTTCTGTTCTCGCCCCCCTGCGCTGCTTTCCACGGCGCTCGCACACTGTTTCCTCTAGGTTCCCCGGGGTGAAATTTTTAGTCCACCCCTCTCATTCACGTTGCATCATCTCGGCCCTGGCATGTTGGATGGCACAGCTGCGGCTCAGAGCTCGGCGCTGGTGAAC
>JAIEZT010001318.1:31167462-31284962 GCA_019594935.1 Periophthalmus modestus
GTGGCTGTAGTAGCAGTTTCTTGTAGGAATACTAGCACTTGTATGTAGTAGTACAAAGTTGCACTTGCAGTTCTAGTAGCACTTGCATGTAGTAGTGGGTTGTTGTAGTAATAGTAGCACTGGCACTAGTAGCAACTTGTAGTAGTAGTAGTAGTAGCAGCAGTAGTAGAAGTAGCAATAGTAGTTCTAGTAGTAGTAGTATGACTTGCATATAGTAGTAGTAGTAGCAGCAGCAGCAGTAGTAGCAGCTTGTATGTAGTAGCAGTATTAGCACTTGTATGTAGTAGTAGTTGCAGTAGCAATAGGAGTTCTAGTAGTAGTAGTATGACTTGCATATAGTAGTAGTAGTAGCAGCAGTAGCAGTAGTAGCAGCTTGTATGTAGTAGCAGTATTAGCACTTGTATGTAGTAGTAGTTGCAGTAGCAATAAGAGTTCTAGTAGCAGTAGCAGCAGCAGCTCTTGTAGGACTACTAGGACTTGTATGTAGTAGTAGCAGTATTAGCACTTGTATGTAGTAGTACCAGTTGTAGTAGCAGTAGTAACACTTGCATACAGTGGTAAGTATGCAACTGCCACAAGTAGTAGTATGGGTAGTAGTACGTGGTAGTAGTAGCGGTAGCACTATCAGTATTAGCAGTAGTAGTAATAGCAGCTGTATATAATAGTAGTAGTGTGGCTTATATATAGTAGTAGTGGTAGCAGTTGCAGTAGTAGCACTTTTACACAGTAATAGTAGTAGCAGTGGCAGCCCTAGTAGGAGTATTAGCACTTGTACATAGTAGTAATAGCAGCTGCAGTAGTAGTAGTACTAGTTACAGCAATAGCAGAAATTTCTAAACGTGATTTACAGTTGTTGTATTTAGCTGCCTCAGTCGTCTCTTATATAAGTACAAAACTGCAGTAGAAGTACTATTACCTCAGCACATTCACTGTTCACTTCATCAGGATCCTGAGCTCGACGCCGCAGCACAAACCGAACGAGCTTTAAATAATGGAGTGAATCAAAGTGGTGCAGATTTGAGCTGTTCTACTGCAGAGGGTCACAGAGTTCACACAGGCACATACACACAGGCAGACAGGACACATACACACACATACAGGACAAGTACAGACACATACAGGACACATACAGGACACATACAGACACGTACAGACACACACAGACACACACAGACACACACACAGGCACATACACACAGGCAGACAGGACACATGCAGACACATACTGACACATACAGACACATACAGGACAAGTACAGACACATACAGACACATACAGACACACACGGGACACATACAGACACATACAGACACATACAGGACACATACAGGACACATACAGACACATACAGACACATACAGGACACATACAGACACATACAGGACAAGTACAGACACATACAGACACATACAGACACATACAGACACGTACAGACACATACAGACACATACAGACACATACAGACACACACCCGGGACACATACAGACACATACAGGACACATACAGACACATACAGACACATACAGACACGTACAGACACATACAGACACATACAGACACATACAGACACACACGGGACACATACAGACACATACAGGACACATACAGACACATACTGACACATACAGACACATACAGACACATACAGACACACACAGGACACATACAGACACATACAGGACACATACAGACACATACAGACACATACAGACACATACAGACACACACAGGACACATACAGGACACACAAAGACACACATACAGGACACACCTCAGAGGGACAGAGGTAGTGATGGGCAGATGAAGCTCCATGAAGCATTGAAGCCTTTCATCCTTTTGGTTCTTTCCAGCGCAAAACATTCTTAAAGCTTCATTTGCTCTAGTAGGACCTCTACTGGACACAGACATATCAGTCGGCATGAATTTGAAGTGTGTGACATTTTGCAGAAAACCTGTGAATAAAACTGTCAGCAAAATATACATCTCTCATATATAAATATATATAATATATATATATATATATATATATATATATATATATATATATATACACACACACACACACATATATATATATATATATAATATATATATATATATATATATATATATATATATATATATAGATATATATATATATATATATATATATATATATATATATATATATGGCTCCATTTGGCTCCATCATGTAGCGTTGGATCTCAAAATTTGCGTGTATCACTTGTCTGACGTCCAGGCGACACCACACAGGTTGTTACTTACGATTGTTACCACTTGCTGAATCAATGAATTAATCACGTGGTACAGCCGGGCAGCGAGGCTTCGGACGTCATCATTTTTAGCTCCTCCCCTAAATGAAGCGAGCCTCGATACGCGCATCGCGGAAACGCGCCCTCCCCTACGCGGCACACGCCTCGAAGCTTCGATACGGAACGTCACATGATTAGACCGAGCACACGGGTGAGTCTTGTTACACTGGCTGTTTGTGGTTGTGGCTCTTCCTTTTGGCAATTTATTTAGATTAGCACCTGGTGTAAATATTTACCTCTTCCTCTTTGTAGACTGCGCTCCTCCGCGCTAACTGCTAACGAGCTAACTGCTAACGAGCTAACTGCTAATGAGCTAACTGCTAACGAGCTAACTGCTAACATGCCACCGTTAGCTAACAGTGAGTGTTGTGTTACTTTCGCCACGGTCACACATATGTCCCGGATTTACCCTGAACTCGCTCTATTCAGTCGCTAAATGTGTTTGTCAATTATAATAAGCACAAACAAACACCAGCGCCACTTAGCAACATTAGCATGTTACATTAGCATGTTACTGTCATAAACACTGATGTCCTCTGTGAACTATAAACACCTTAGTCCTAAATATTTGGATATTTATGTGACAGTCACATGATCAGAGCTGAGCATCTTTATGGTCACCTGTGCACATGTGCTCACAGCTCTGCTCTGTGGAGAGGCGAGCTGTGAGCCTCAAACAGGCAGCACAGATACAGTGGTATTGTCTCTTGGTATCGGCAGCCCATTGACGAGTACGAGTTCTGGCACATGATACTGGTATCGATATCTGTGCGTCCTGCTCAGTAATATTTACATTTAGGTGAAATCTCACATCCAAAGTCTGACAATAAAAATAATGTGACTCTAAAATGTTATTTAATGTTCAGTCCAAATGACCTGATGATTATTAATGTGATGATTTATAAATCACATGATTATAAATCACATTATCAATCACATGATTATAAATGTGATTATCATAAATCTGCTGTTATGTCCAGGCTGTTTCTCTTATGTGACTCTTTACGTGGGTCACTACTTTGTACTTCTTGAGTGATTTGATTTTGAAGTAACTGTACTGTAAGTACACTGTTTGGCTCCTCTGTCCAATTCTGCATTTTATGACATAAGGACTGATAAATGTGAGTCATATTACACAGAACATATTAAAATGCACCAGAAACCAAGACAAACCCCCCTCACATGTTTTATACTTGTGGTTGTTGCTGTTTTGAGCCTCTAGAAGTTTCAGACTTTTTTTCAGTGTTTGTGATGATGTGTTAATGTTGTCAAATATGAATATGTGGCACTGAAGTGGAGAGGGCCCCTAAATGCTCGGGGCCCTAAATGCTCGGGGCCCTAAAGGCTCGGGGCCCCCTAAAGGCTCGGGCCCCCTAAAGGCTCGGCCCCCTAAAGGCTCGGGCCCCCTAAAGGCTCGGGCCCCCCTAAAGGCTTTGGCCCCTAAAGGCTCGGCTCTGAAGGCACAGAGCTGAGGACTAGGTAAATATTCTTTGGTGTTTTCTTGTGTTTACTGAAGAGCCCATCTGCTGTTCTTTTTATTGCATAATTATGTTGCATAATGAGCGAGTGATGAAGTCCGGACTGAACGAGAGTCGCTCAGAGTGACGTCCGTCCGTCATTAAAATGGAGCCTTTTCTGTGACACACACGACCCTCGTAAATGTCACGTTAGCGTCACATGAGCCTGTGTGTCCAGCCTCTCGTTTCAGTGTTTTTTCTCACGATTATTATGAAATTCACAGGAAATGAACCTTGTCTTTTTCAGGCTGTTTGAAAACGACGACTTAAAATTTAACTAAAACAATGAAATAATCAGCTGGAGCGTAGACGGTCAAAGTGTTTTAAATGTTTGTCTCACATTATTAAAGTTCTGCAGTGTCTCCAGATTAAAATGCGCTTCAAATGTTCCATTTTTGAGAAGAAAAATAACCAAAACATTTTTTCACAGAGCGACAGTTTTTAGATGGAGATAATCATGACGTCTTGGATTAAAAATTATTCTCCACTTTTTCCTCTCCCCCCTCTTCTCCTAACTATCTTCCTCTCTTCCTTTTTCTCCTCTATTTTGCACCTTCCTCTCTCCTCCTTTCCTTTCCCTCAACTCTCTCTCCTCCTTCTCCCTCTCTCCTCTTTTCCTTTTCTCAACTCTCTTCTTTCCTCCCTCCCTTGTCTTCTCCTTTCTCTCAACTCTCTCCTCCTCCCTCCCTCTCTCCTTCTTTCCTTTTCCTCAATTTTCTCCTCCTTCCTCCCTCTCTCCTCCTTTCCTTTCCCTCAACTCTCTCCTCCTCCTTCCTCCTCCCTCTCTCCTCTTTTCCTTTTCCTCAACTCTCTCCTCCTGCCTCTTTCCTCTTCTCCTTTCCCTCAATTTTCTCCCCTTTCCTCAACTCTGTCCTCCTCTCCTTTCCTTCAAATCTCTATCCTCCTTTCTCCCCTCTCTCCTTCTTTTCTTTTCCTAACTCTCCTGCCCTCCATCCCCTCTCTCCTCCTTCCCTTTTCCTCAACTCTCTTCTTTCCTCCCTCACTTGTCTTTTTCTTTCCCTCAATTCTCTCCTCTTTCCTCCCTCTCTTTTCTTTTTCTTTTCCTCAACTCTCTCTCTCCCTCCCTCCTTTCCTTTTCCTCAACCCTCTCCTCCTTCCTCCCTCCCTCTCTCATTTTCTTTTCCTCAACTCTCTCCTCCTTCCTTCCTCCCTCCTCCTCTCCTGTCCTCCTCCCTCTCTCTTCTTTCTTGCTCAGTTTTTAGCCGTAGACAATCATGCGATCCTGTATTAAAAGTTCAGTGAACAGGTGAGATACCGAGTCAGTCTCTCGTCTTATTCCTGCAAACACAGAATCCAGGACGAGGAGAAAGTCGGATTTAACTGTTTCTTTTCTGTGATTCGGTGGAACACGAGATTTGTTTGTGTAAAACCTTGTTACCTTCAACATCCTTGCTCCTGATTGGCTCTTTGGTTGCTATGATACTAGCACAAGCTTCATTTGGAGCTGAACGCTGTGGGCGACATCACACTCCCTCAGTCTGCTTCTTTTTTAAGTCTATGCTTAGCTGTTAATGCCCCGTAGAAGTAAAATAAACCCGTGTTTAATGCCCCGTCGAGGTAAAGTGCCCGTCTTTAATGAGCAACGCAACCGAACCAAAGAAACTGTGAAATCTCGAATGTCACACCAACGAGAT
This sequence comes from Periophthalmus modestus, assembly GCA_019594935.1. Classification (NCBI taxonomy): domain Eukaryota; kingdom Metazoa; phylum Chordata; class Actinopteri; order Gobiiformes; family Gobiidae; genus Periophthalmus; species Periophthalmus modestus. The sequence continues at coordinate 31,172,949 of JAIEZT010001318.1, forward strand.
TCACTTTTGTTTCTCTTCTTATCTCACCTCCGTTTGCGTTCGTCCCAGCGGCAGTCCCTTTAAACTCTGCGCTGGTGTGATGAGTTCATTTTCACCTGAGATTATAGACCCGCCCCCTGATGAGTCACATGTGCGCTCACAGGTCTCGGGCGCGCTCACGTTCGTCCCACATTAGACTGATCGTGTGTGTTTAACGAGAGAGAGGTGTCGGCGCCGAGGATCCCGACGGTTCAGACTGAAGATGGGAATGAGCTTAATTGCCCTGGAGAAGTTTAAATGAAGCTCGTTTTTACGCGGGAAGTACATTTGGGTAAAGTAGCACGCTGATAACGAAGAGCCTCGTACATTTACATGACGGGAGAGACGCTTTATTTAAGTACTGTGTTTTCTGGACTATACGTCGCTCTGGAGTATAAGTCGCACCAGCCAAAAAATGCAAAATAATGAAGAAAAAAAAACATATATAAGTCGCTCTGGAGAATATGTCGCACCAGTGAAAAAATGCAAAATAATGATGAAAAAAAAAAACTATAAAAGTCGCACTGGATTATAAGTCGCACCAGCCAAAAAATGCATAATAATAAAGAAAAAAGCATATATAAGTCGTTCTGGGTTATAAGTCGCACCAGTGAAAAAATGCATAATAATGATGAAAAAAAAACATATATAAGTCGTATTGGATTATAAGTCGCACCAGCAAAGAAATGCATAATAATAAAGGAAAAAAAAAATCGCACTGGGTTATAAGTCGCACCAGTGAAAAAATGCATAATAATAAAGAAAAAAACATATATAAGTCGCTCTGGAGTATAAGTCGCACCAGCCAAAAAATGCAAAACAATTATGAAAAAAAAAACAAAAACATAAAAGTCGCACTGGGTTATAAGTCAGACCTGTGAAAAAATGCAAAATAATGAAGAAAAAACAAAAAAACATAAGTCGCACCAGCCAAAAAAATGCAAAATAATGAAACAAAAAAACACATATATAAGTCGCACTGGAGTATAAGTTGAAACACAAAATCCGAGACCAAGAGCAGACATTTTATCTTTAAAGTCAAGCTATAATAATAAGAATAAAATGTGGAAGAACAGGCTGAATATCAGCACGCTAACGCTAACATAACACATCTATATTTATTCAGCTGAAGCACAGACAGAACTGAACATGTGTCTGGTTTGTTAATGTAAGATATTCACACAGAACTAAAGCAGAAAAAACAAGTTTACTCTGGATCTCAGTCCAAATCACTAAATCTACTGAATTATATACTTTAATAATTTCACATATAGTCGCACCCTGGACAAAAAAGTGACACTTATAGTCTGGAAAATACGGTACACAGCCCATATTGTGATACAGACGTGTTTTTTTGTCCTTATCTCCACCTTAAGTGACCGTGGGCGCCTCCGTCCTCATTTGTGTGGTATTATTTTGCATGGGGCTAGTAATTTTGACAGCAAATAAGTTTTATTCGAACGACAGAGGCGTTTTAAAGCCTCCAGAGAATCGTGAGGTGTCGACTTGTTGGACATTTTCCACAGATCAACGCGACTTTATATTTATACGACACTACTTTAAACTTTTAGATTTTTACAATGGCAAAACTTTTTCCAAATTCGCCATTGAAATGAATGAAGTGCCACCACAAGAAAGTGAAGCGTTTAGAGGCAAAAGTGGGCGGGGCTCAATAAAAACAAACCAGCAACAAACGAACAACAAATATAATACATAAATAACAGTATATTTTGTAAAATTATGGACACTATCAGTCAAAAGTTTGGACACACCATCTCGTTCAGTGTATTTTTTTCTTTATTTTTTCTTCTGGGGAGTTTTTTTGGGCACCTGGAGGAGGCCCCAGGGGGACCCAGGACATGCTGGAGGGTCTATATCTCTCGACTGGCCAGGGAATGCCTTGGGGAGGAAGTGTCTGGGATGAGGGAAGTCTGCTGTCCCTGCTACCCAGCCCTGGATAAGCAAAAGAAAATGGACTGATGGATTTTTACTATTTTTACAGAAGTCGTCAAATATATGAAGCAAGATAATTCTACTAAATATTTTGAATGAATATGAAATAGAAAAAAAAAATAGAAACATAAATTACATAATTCCATATATCTACAACTTGAACGAGAGGGTGTGTCCATGTATGTTTGCATGTATCACATGTAAAATTCTGTTTCATTATTATTTTTATGTTTTTTTTATTTATAAATAGCGAGAAAATCTATTTGTTTGTCAATAACACCATGTAAAATTGATTTTCTCTCTTTATTTATTCCACATGGTGAACTCCTTCACTCTGTGCCGTGGAGGGACACTCCTTATTTTGGCTCTGAAATTACCCATGAAAATTACTAGTGTTTTCTGCAATCAAAATTAAGCCTATTCATGTGTTAATTATTCAGCTGTACACTATGTAAATCATGGACGCCGCAGCCAGCCATCGGCTCTCGTTCACTCCCAGTTTTGGGCAAATTTTCCGTCACCAATTAACACACAGGCTCGTCTTTGGAGGGTGGTCCAGCTGTACCTCAGGCCCATCCACTCCTCAAACGCTTCCATACTGTCGAGTCCCGGCCTTGATTTCTGTCCCTCTGTGTGTTTGTTTTCTAATTACTCTGGTGTTGACACAGTTTTGTCTGTCCACTCCCTGTTACGACGCTACCTGGAAGCACTAGCAGCTGTACGCTCTTCCACTGAGCGCGTGACCCTTTGATTTGATTGGCCCCCACATTGATTGAACATCGCCTAGAGGTCCAGCGCTGGACTCGGCAAAAACACTAACTACCAGGACTGTGTTATGTTTAATCCAGAGTCCTTCAACCGGCATGGAACCATAGACCGAGTGTGACGTCGCCCACAGCGTCAGCTCCAGATGAAGCTCATCGAGGCTACAGCAGTTATAGACCACGAGTATCATAGCAAACAAAGAGCCAATCCAGAGAGAGGCTGTTGAAGGTAACGTCACTTCTTGGCTGCACCGCTCGTTTAGCAGGAAGCAGACGCTTAGTAGCTGTCAGTCAAACCTGTTGCTAACGCTAGTGTGAGCGACCTCGAGGAAAGAAGGCGCCTAATGTTCATATCTTTAGTGAGGGAAGGATGGAGCGTGAGATTGACAGGTGGATCGGTGCCGCGTCTGCAGTGATGTGATCGCTGTATCGGTCTGTCGAGGTGAAGAAGGAGCTGAGTCGAAAAGCAAAGCTCTCAATTACCTCAATCTACGTTCCTACTCTCACCTATGGCCATGAGGTTTGGGTAATGACCGAAAGGACAAGATCACAGATACAAGCGGCTGAAATGGGTTTCCTCCACAGGGTGGCTGGGCGCTCCCTTTAGAGATAGGGTGAGGAGCTCAGAGTAGAGCTGCTGCTCCTTCACCTCAAGAGGAGCAGCTGAGGCTCGGGTATCTACTCAGGAAGCCTCCTGGGTACCTCCCTGAGGAGGTGTTCCAGGCATGTCCCCACCGGGAGGAGACCCTGGGGAAGACCCAGGACACGCTGGAGGGACTATGTCTCTCTGGCCTGGGAACGTCTTGGGATCTCACTGGAGGAGCTGGAGGATGTGTCTGGGGTGAGGGAAGGTTGGGAGTCTCTGCTTAGACCCACGACCTGGCCTCGGATAAGAGGAACAACATGGATGGATGGTTCTTGATTTACAGACAAAATAATGAATAAAAATCCCAGGATCATTAATACGAACATTTAAGACCAAAATGAGTCTGACAGCAGCAGGTACAGAGAGATACACAGTTTTTACATAGAAAGTGAATTGCAACCAGAGTCAATGGAGCTAAATCGCGCTCATGCTCACTTAGTATTTGTAACACAGCAGCTAGCAGGTTAGCTACGTCCGTTTATACACAGTCTATGGATGGAAGCGATGGTGATTTGTTGATCCTCTCCTTGTCCTACTTTGAACAACTTCAGTGCACTTTAAACGCAGTTAAGTGAACGCCTCCTGGCTGACTGGATGTGCGCTCAACACATTAGCTTTGCATGTATAATGCACAAAGCCGCGGCTATGGATCTGAGCTGTACATCGCGAGGAGCTGAAGAGGGGGAGGAAGAGGGGGCTATGCTTAGAAGTCTGCACGCTCTGAGAGACCTGTGTGTGATGAGTGTGTCAGAGGAGTCGCCATATGAACATTTACATCCAACTCTGTTTGATTTTTTCCAATATCTCAAGCTTAAGTTTATTTTTATTGGTGGTTTTCAGACTCTAGGATGTGATGATGTCATACTCTGAGATGAGGGGGAGGAGCCAGTATGTTCCTATTGATAAAATTGATCCAAGAACTCACTGTATTGCATCAAAAACAGCAACAATTTTTATTTTAGCTGCCCCCATCTGTATTAAATATGACTGAAATTTACAATCAGCTCTGTCCAAAGTGCTTCACACAAGATCGACAAAGAATAATTAAATATAATCCCAAGACAGGAACAACCGCTACTTTAACTTAGCCCTATTGTGCTTGTGTCTCTATGGTTCTCATCTCTGTGGATCATTCTGTTATAATTTACACATTTTAAATCACAATGTTCATCTAAAACCACTTCATAAAAGAAACAAATACGGTGATTTCTGGGTTGGAAAACTGCAGTGTCCAATGAAGCTGACGTTGCCGTAAACGTCATGACAATAAAGAGTCGTGTAGCTGTAGCGCCCCCTATGGACAGAACACATCACACTAGAGCAGCACATTTTTTTACATTTGGACCAAAATGACGACGCGATGCTGCAGAATCCTACGAGTATCAACGATTAAGGAAATAAAACTGGAGAAGGAAGAGCGGACGTCGCAGTGGGCGTGGCACAGTGGGTGTGGCACAGTGGGCGGGGTCACAGTGGGCCTGTAGTAGTTGAGAGCGGATACGAGAAAGAGGAGACGAAAGAGGAGATGAAAGAGGAGATGAAAGAGGAGACGAATGAGGAGACGAGACAGGAGACAAGAGACGAGACGAGGAGATAACAGTGAGCAACAGAGGGCGTGTCACAGGTGGCATGTCACAGGTGGAGGTTAAACGGGGGCAGATCGACAAAATGGCGTCTTGAAAATTGTGGATTAAAGATTAAACTCAAACATGAATCACTCCAAATACAACTTCAGAGGCCCAACGAGAAGAAACGACTCGAACATAGCGAAACATCTGAAAAGTCCATTTTACAGAATAGGTCTGATTTAAACAAAATGCAACTCAGCTCTGTATCTTTTGAAGCTGGTGCAAAAATTGAGTCTTTAGTCAGGATTTAAAAGTGTCAGGAGACGTGTGGCTCTTGTGTTTAGTGGCAGTTTGTTCCATATCTCGGGAGGAGCTGCAGAAAAAGCTCGGGCTCCAGTTTTCAAGTGGGTTCTTGGGACGTTTAAAAGCAGTGGATTTGTGGACCTCATATCTGCAGCTGGAGCGTAAGGGGACAGCAAATCTCTGAGGTCTGGTGGGTCCAGGCCCTTTACACATTTAAAAACAACACTAACAACCTATACGTGATGTGTTCCTGTGTTAAAGGCCCGTGCACTATTTTCCCCATGTGTTTGTGTGCAGCTCTTGAGGTCAAAATAAGCGTGCTGGATGTTCATATCTAATAAGAAAGGCTTTTATTGTCTGATAATCAGGACACGTGTTAGCATGCTAGTTGTTGGTAAATGGTCACAGCGGGGTTTTTTTTAGTTGTTTTATTTATTCATTTATTTATTTTATTTATTTTGTGTTTTTAATTAAATTTTTTTAATTTATTTATTTATTTATTTTAATTTTTTTTTATTTATTTTGAGGTTTGTTTGTTTGTTTGTTTTGTTATTTTGAGTTTATTTTTTGTCTTTAAAAAACTGTCTCTCTGCACCTGCTGCTGTCAGACTCATTTTGGTCTTAAATGTTCGTATTAACCCTCTACATGATCCTGGGTTTTTTATTTCACGTCTGTGTCTGTAAATCAACATATGAACATTAATAACAGATACATCAGGTCCTTCTTTTCCGTGCCCTCGCTCCCTGCTAAACCAGCGGTGTGTGTGGGAAGGGGCATTACCTTCAACAGCCTCACTCCTGATTGGCTCTTTGGTTGCTATGATACTTTAAATGTGTTACTCGGCTCCAATTTAGCCGCTATAACTGCTAGCCTCAGTGTGCTTCATTCACTGAACGCTGTGACGTCACACTCACTCAGTCACTTCTTTACACAGTGCATGATAGTCACATTTTTCTCAGCAATGGTCAAAGTACATCACAAAAGTTCAGCAGGGTTTTAACTGGCGACCCTCTGGTTGCTGAACAAAAACATGACCCACTTTGCCCCTGTTGCTCCATTTGTAACAAAAACCCAAATCCACTTTGCTTAATACAATTTCACTTACAATCCCTGCACCAGTCTGGCCTAAAGCTGCTCCAAGACAGCTCTAATCAAAATACTTCAACTTTTATGTGTTTTTTCATTGCCCTAAAAAAACAGATTTAAATTCCCTAAATTATTTATTATCTAATAGGGAACTTTTCACTCAGAGTCGCATGAAAATCACGTCGGCTTACGCTGTGACCCCTTTGGACTGACGAATCTCACAGGCTGAGACCATAAACTGTTTAAAGAAGTGGACTGAGTGAGTGTGACGTCACAGTTTTTCAGTGTAAAGTGAATTGGAGCCACAGTCGATGGAGCAGGAAGTGCGCCCATGATCACTTCCTGTTTGTAACGCGGCTGCTAGCAGGTTAACAATGTCCATTTACATAAACTGTACAGTCTAAGGTTGAGAGGCGTAAGACTCACTTGACAACTTGTAAAACACTGCGATAACAACCTCGTGAACAGTTAACGATGTTTTAGCCTGGCCTTTCTTTATCTGCAGACTCTTTCCCCGTAATTATCAGTGGAGCTACAATCATATAACTAAACATTCGTTCGTCTCGTGTAATCAGCGAGACTCGAATCTGTCACGCCGAGCATCGTTTCCATCACTCCAGCGTCGCTCTGATGGTCATAACGCCGTTCCAAACCAGATTTCGTGTGTTAGACTGTTCTGGGTGCGCTGCTTCCCTGACAGTGCATGTGCAGCACTGAGGCCTGTAGCTGTGGAGATACCGGCCAAAGATTACGATGTAATTACACGCCACTTTCCTCTCCCATCTCTGTGCCTAAGAGAGAGAGGGATGGGTGGAGGGAGGGAGGTGGAGATAAGGCCCGAGCGGTGCGTTCTGTGCGGGAGGGAGGGAGTCGGGGGTGGGGGTACACTAATAAGAACAGCCAGCTTGCCCCATTTCGCTTCACACTGCCAATGAACCCAAAAAAACTGTCACCAATCACCCCTCTGAAATTTTGGCCCCCGACGTTTTTTCGCGCTTTACCGAGTCAGTTGCCACGGAGACGGATTCGAAACATGCACGCGCCCGTCCCATATGACATATTACGGGCGGTGGCGGAGGCGAGGGTGGGGGTACACTTACGCCCTAAGCACTGAGCGTTAGGTTAATCCCTCCTCTCATTTAAATGTAAAGTCAGCAAAAGAAAGTCATTGTGCAGAAGTGCCAGAAGTCGATGAGCGAGGGTTTGGCGGAGAATTTCCCATACGCACATCAAAAACTACATTAATGGTAGAAAAAAACTTATGAATTTAAATCAAGAAATTTTGGGGAGGCTGCGTTTTCACCCAGAGGTTCAAACATAAAGTGTAGGTGATTTGGTGACTTCAACCTGAATAGAATCGATAAGTACTTTTGCTCCGCTCAGGTCAAGTTTGAATACATTTTGTGAATTTGCCAAGTCCTGGTGTCCGAAGTCGAGAAAGACCAGAGTTAAAATGCTAAATTAATACACAAACTGTAGGTGAGGATGTCAAAATGGAAGAAGATGGACAAAGCTGTGGCAGTTGACGCTTTTCTTGATCTGATGGTATTGGTATCGGCTTCCAAGTATCGGTTTAGTCGATATCCTGGTTGGACACATACGCTGATCTAACACAAGGATTTACTGGTCATACTTGGCTCTGAAAGTCTCATAATGTTTGAACTTTTATTGATTTAAGTTGTTCTGTCGTTACTTGAGCGATAAGTAACAGTTACATAACATGTTTGCATCTGTTTTGTCTTATTTTATTTTAGTTTTAAGGAAATAAATTGTGTTTTCTGTGTCTGCTCTGGTATCGGTTGATATCAGGGATCAGCAGATACTTAAAGCATCTTTAGTTTGTAGCTTAAATGTCAGGATGAAGGAGGGGAGAGAGAGTGCATCTGAGCCGTTGGAAAGCCAAAGATGCCTGGATGTGATTGGTTGAAAAAACAGATGAAGATACAGGTGTGTCATATGAGCATCAGTGGCTCAGTTGGTAGAGCGTTTGACTAATCTGAAGGTCACAGGAGCAGCTTTGTTCCTTCAGCAGCTCTCCTGATGAACAAAACCCAGCATTTTATAAGTTATTGTTCTGTTTTTATATTTCTGATGTGTTTATTTGATACTGAGGCAGTGTGAATGTTTGAATATTTGATTATGTCAGTGTAATCGCCCGGATAACAAGCTGAGTGGTTTTGACGAGGAACAGAGCAGAGCTGAGATGATTTGTCCAGTGCAGACTCAAGTACATTTATTTTTAACACCAAAGAATATTTACAAAAATAACAGAATTATTAAAAAAAAACAGACTGGTAGTAACAGCCTGTACACGAAGCACCTCCTCTGAGCAGACTGAGGTTTGCTCCTTTTATAGAGCACCTCCTTTAATCGGTCACTGCACAGGTCAGTTACAGCAAATCCAATAATATTAAAAGATTTTCAGCAAAACTGTGTTAATCCTTATTCAATCAAATCTGTTATTAACATAGAGCTCTGTATTAATTTATCAGCGTTAACTGTTGTTTGAGGAAATTGGAAAATGTGCCTCAGATAAAATGTCCCTGACCTATGGGGTGCCCCAGGGGTCAATCCTGGGACCCCTGTTGTTCAATCTCTACATGCTGCCAGTTAATACGCAGCAATAATGTGTCCTACCACAACTCTGCAGAGACTCAGATCTATGTGTCACTGCAGCAGGTGAATCTGGACCAGTGGATTCACTCTGCATCAGATCAGTGTGTGGATGAAAACAACTTTCTCCAGATAAACTCAGACTCAAGTCGTCATCTTTAGCCACAGAAACAGAGAAAGAGTCAGAGTCACCTCCAGTCTCCCTCTCTAAATCCTTCAAATCAGGCTAAAAATCTAGAGGTAATAAAGGACTCAGACGTGAACTTTAACAGCCACATCAAATCAACAACATCTGCAGCTTTTTATCATCTAAAAACATTGATTATTTGTGATTTTTTTATGTTTTGATTTGTTGTATTGTGATTTTAATGTCTTTCTTATTCTGTAAAGCACTTTGAATTACCTTGTACATGAATTGTGCTTGCCTAGAAAATGAAGTAGATACAAAAAGCTAATATATTTTGTCCCGTTTCCTCCTCAGCACAGTCGTCTGCCCCGGAACCTTCTTAAAGTGCTCCGGCTCCCCGGGGACTCATTTGGGCGGAACTCAAGATGGCAGAGAACACAGGTGAGTAGAAATTCAAGTAATTCAACTGCGATCAATCAGCCAACGCACTTACTCATGTCTTTTGTTACGGGCCAAATTTACCTGCAACCATCTCGATGAACTAATGAACATTTTCAACTACTTTGAGTCATTTTTTGCCTGTTAGCTTTAAGTTTAGGCGGATATAATGGACTAACTACATTACAGGCCGTGTTGTTTTAATGTGAATTGATGCCAAACCTGAAAACTGCTGCAAAAACAAACCTACCTACGGCACAAAAGTCACATGAAGGTTGGCAGTTTGAATCCCGCTCTCGACATAAACATCATTGGTTGAGTGGGCAGCTCGACTGACCCACAGGTTGACGGTGCGAGGCGCTAACCACTCTGCCACAGCTCTAATTCTATGGAAAATTATTATATTTTTGTCATACTTTTTAAACTTCATGACAACTTAACTTTCGGCCCTCAAAATGTCACATGTTACCCATCGTGTTCGCTAATTTGCACCTAAATCAAAGCACGTCTCCTAATTACTAGCACAGGCCCGTTCAAAATATCCAAATAACAAACGATATCCAAACCTGTCTGTTTGTTTGAAAATGCCACGCCGATTTTATGACACTAACGTATTTGGAATAACAACCTCATTATTTCTGCGTGTCACTGTACATGTAAATACACCAGCTCTGTTCTGATTGGCTTCTCCGAGATACAAACTTGTCATTTTTCTTCAAGCTTCCCCGTTCGGCAGTGTGCAAATTCAGTTTCCGTGCACACCTGGGGAATAATTTGCTGAAAGCACTTGTAATCCCGTCAATATCTCCCCCATACGTCAATATTCCTTCTTTTCTCGCTGCTTTCCGCGCGCTCGCACACTGTTTCCCTCTAGTTCCCGCGGTGACATTTTTAGGTCACCCCTCTCATTCACTTTCATCATCTCGAGCCTGGCATGTTGGATGGCACAGCTGCGGCTCTCGAGCTCGGCGCTGGTGAACGGTGTGATGATGTGGAGCCGGAATAAGCCTCTGGGGAGCGTCATCTCGGCTTGATGATCTTCGTGGTCGTTCCTCCTTGCTCCCGCTGGCGCTCGTTTGAAGCCGGGGATGCCCATGTTCGTTGGGGAAGGAGGCAGCTGTCGCAAACACACCTATAGCTCAGATCAGCACCTATACGGCTCGTCGTATGGGGTTTTGTGTGCGCCACTGCCAAACTGTTAGCCCTCAAAGAAATGAAAGGGGAAAGGGATTCTGCCAACTGGAGAGTTTGGAGTGCGCTCGTGAAGGTGGAGGCTCGTGAAGGTGGAGGTGTTGCTGTGGCCCTTTGGTTGTCGTAGAATATAGAGAGGCATTAACAGTGTTGTAAAGTTAAATGAATCAAAAAGAACAGAAAGAATGCAAGGAGGTAAAGCAAGTACAGCACAAATTGGTCCACAGAGGAAGTCAAAGTGTTTTACAGAATAAGAAAGACATTAAAAACACAATACAACAAATCGAAACATAAATAATTCATGTTTCTGCCCCTGTTGGTCATAATGCTCAAACAGTCTGTGTAATCCTTCAGTCCAGGTCTGATCCATCATAAAAGCCAAAAGTCAAATCTGTCACTGGACAAAAAATGGCTTCAGAATGAGTTTCCTCTGCAGGGTGGCTGAGCGCTCCCTTAGAGATCGGGTGAGGAGCTTGGAGTAGACCCGCTGCTCCTCCACGTCGAGAGGAGCAGCTGAGGCTCGGGCATCTGCTCAGGATGCCTCCTGGACGCCTCCCTAGGGAGGTGTTCTGGGCCTGTCCCACCGGGAGGAGGCCCCGGGGAAGACCCAGGACACGTTGGAGGGACTATGTCTCTGGCCTGGGAACACCTTGGGGTCCCACAGGAGGAGCTGGAGGACGTGTCTGGGGTGAGGGAAGTCTGGGCGTCCCAGCTTAGACTGCTGCACCCGGACAAGATGAAGAAAATGGATGGATGGACAAAAAGTTGTAGGAGTGAAGACATACATATTCATAAAACTCTTAATTTCTTTTCTAGAGCTAGCCAGGATGCTAATAGGTGTAAAAACACCCATTAAGAGTCCATTATTAATCTGTACATCTCCAAAGCTCAAAATGCTCTGTTCCACCTTGTGATGTCATGAAGTGGTAGTTTTCAAGTTGGCAGCCCCTTTTACCTTTAGTTCAGTAGAGATTGGAGATTCCAGGGTCGGACATGATCAAAATGATTCTAATGAAGGTGTATGGAATTTAAAACCACAGTGGAGCACTTCCTGTATCACCACATGATGACATCAGCGTTTGTGATGTAATATTGGGAACCAGAAACTGAAACTGGATGAGACCAGAGCAGGACAAATCAAACTTGAATTACACGATCCTGACACTGAAACGAGGCCTAAACCGTGACCTCACCTGTCGAACACACCCCCCGCCTCCTGCACACGACGCCGCTGTCAAACTTCCAGCAAGAAACAAACACATTCCCTCAGACTGGAATAGGTTTAATCCCACTTTGGAGCGAAAGGAGGAAGAGGAGGGGCAGAGTTTCTCCAGGATCAAAAGCTTTCATGGGATTTTGGCGCTGGGACGCTGGTATCTGTGTGTTTGTGTGGATGTGCGCGGGGCGGCGGCGGGGGCGGCGGTGGGGGCGGGGGGTCCGGTGGGGGCTCTGACACAGATGTGGATATAGAAAAACAAAAACAGCATATGCAAACCCTTGGCATTCACACATGGGATTTGCATAATCAGACGCGTTCGTTGTAAGAGCAGCGCCACCACCCCAGCCCCGCACACGTCCCTTTAAACGCATTAAAGGGGAGGTATTGTTAAGGCTGATGGGCCGTTTGAACATCCCGGTATGTTTATGTCATGTAAGAGAAGGTCCTTATATAACACAGAGCAATAACTGACAGTTTTGAGCTGAAATCCACTTTAAATATGGATCATAAATATATTCTGTACATTAAAGGGCCACGTTACACTTTTTTTCTGATCTATCTTCTAATGTTGTTTTGCTTCAAGCTTTGACTTTGCGTAAAACAAAAAAAAATACACAAAATTCATTCAAAATTAAATTAAGATATTGATGTGTATTATTACTGTTGAACAAACTATATGTCATTTTGAATCAATATTTCAACATTTACACTTAAATAAACAACCATTGTGTGAAATACTTTTACTTTTATCTTTAAGTACATTTAATTTTTTTTTTAATACTTAAGTAGAGTTTTTCATATGATACTTTAACTTTTCACTTCTCTTTTGCACTTTTACTTAAGTGACAGAGCTGAGTACTTCATCCACTGCTGCTTTTAACAAATAAAATACATTTTGGATATTTATTTGCAGAAATCACAGGTGTTTGGGTTATACTCTAACCCAAACACCAGTGTCAGAGGATGTTTCCATGGAGATCCATATTCTGCAATTTTACTAAAGCTAAAGCTCCACACAGGGATGTTATCACAATCACACACATTTATTTGGACAGACATATTGCTAAAGCGTCTCTATATTACAGACATAACAGGATTTACACTCAGCCGTGAAGTGCTTAGTCTGCTCCTCCTGATTCACACTCTTCCTGATTCTGCTCCTCCTGATTCTGCTCCTCCTGATTCTTCTGCTCCTGATTCAGACTCTTCCTGATTCAGACTCCTCCTGATTCAGACTCCTCCTGATTCAGACTCCTCCTGATTCAGACTCCTCCTGATTCAGACTACTCCTGATTCAGACTACTCCTGATTCAGACTCTTCCTGATTCTGCTCCTCCTGATTCTGCTGCTCCTGATTCAGACTCCTCCTGATTCAGACTCCTCCTGATTCAGACTCCTCCTGATTCAGACTCCTCCTGATTCAGACTCTTCCTGATTCAGACTACTCCTGATTCAGACTCTTCCTGATTCTGCTCCTCCTGATTCAGATTCTTCCTGATTCTGCTCCTTCTAATTCAGGCTCTTCCTGATTCTGCTCCTCCTGATTCTGCTCTTCCTGATTCTGCTCCTCCTGATTCTGCTCCTCCTGATTCACACTCCTCCTGATTCTGCTCCTTCTGATTCACACTCCTCCTGATTCTGCTTCTCAGTCGATGAAAATTTTCCCATTTCTACATATATATATATATTTTTTTTTAAAGCAGAGAACCTGGCCACAGTGTCATGTAAAAGTCTCTGAGGGTCCAGAAAGATGAAAGTGACCACTGATGTGAAAATTAACCATCAAAACATTTTATCTCTTAAATGATCAGCCTCCACAAACTGAACGACAGAACCACCTCGTCAGAACCACATCGTCTGGACAGAACCACATCGTCTGGACAGAACCACATCATCAGGACAACCAGGCAAAAATTCATTGTGTGTGTGTTTTTTTTTTTTTTTCTACATTTTAGATCAGAAGTGGCCAAAATGAGTATTTCTTCTTTTTCTTCTTCTTCTTCTTCTTCTTCTTCTTCTTCGTCTTCTTCGTCTTATTATTAAATGAGTACTTATAATCGCGCTGAGGGCCAAACCTGTGTCTGTGAACATGTTTATGACTAAATTATCTTGTTCTTGTGCTTCAGGAAGACGCTCTCGGCTCTTTCACCTCACGTTTCTTTCATTCTAAAATTGAATCAACACAGAGATTTCTTACAAATCTCAAAACCCTTCACGGACCAAATCAGACCTACTGGAGGGCCAAACTTTGCCCACGGGCCCCACTTTGGCCCCACTGTTTTATCAATTATTAATTATGTAGTAAAAAAGAGTAAAATAACTCTACTACATATTTTTCGAAATATATCTGATGTCTTCTGTGTTTTTATTTGGCTGGTCATGTGTCACAGCGCCCTCTACAGGAGCGAGCTTCAATGACATAACATGTTTAACTTCATAGAAAACATGAAACACGGATTAGCTCCATTTAAGACTCCATTAAAACACAGACACACTCAGTACAAACCCGTTATTCTCCACATCATGTTAAAATCATGTGAGTGGATTATTTTCTAAATCATACTGAAATCACGGGGGATTAGGTCATGTGACACCAGCTCGTCGGCAGCTCCATATTTAGACGACGATCAAACGGCTTAACCTGGACCGTTAATCCCATCGTAACAGTCCGCTAATCTGTCCCCAATCCAAACTCCGACCGATCGATGCGCCGCTGCTGTTTTCTCCCTCGTTTGTTGTTCTGTTTGGGGCTTTAACGTGTTTATAATTTACAGAATGTTCCACAGTGTCACTTTTATTAATCCTGATGCTAAATCGCTAATGTCCGCCGGTTTACCTCATCGTGCGGTAGTCAAAGACGCTCCTCGATGTTCCAGACTCATTCGTTTCATTGACTTCACTTCTTTTATGCTTGTATCTATTGCTTTTAGTTTGCGCCACAGTGCCCCCTGCTGGTCTGGAGTCGACCTTTTATTTAATTTGTTTTACTTTATATCAGGAAAGTTATATTTACACAAAAAACTATAAACCAGATGGAGCACGATGGGTTAACGCCTGAGTGGGTGGCGACAGTGGCTCAGTTGGTAGAGTGTTTGCCCTCTGAGCCGAAGGTTGCCAGTTCAAATCCCGCTCTTGACATGAACTTCAACTAAAAACTATAAACCAGAAAGAGCGAGATGTGTGACGATAGTTAATGGGTAAATGGTTGGCGGCAGTGGCTCAGTCGGTAGAGTGTTTGACCACTGACCCACAGGTTGAGGGTGCGATTCCAGCTCCTACAGATGAATACTGTCGTTGTGTGTCCTTGGGGCAAGACACTTAAGCCACCTTGTCTGTCTATGCACACTGGTGTATGAATGTAAAGTGCATAAAAACTTGACCATTTACTCAAACTCAAAAGTGTTTCGATGTCCTTGAGCAAGACACTAATCCCACATAGAATTATCTTTCCAGTAAATGCAAACAGATTAAAACCGGCAGGGCATCTGGCATAAACTGGTGAAAATATAGTCCAGTTTTTATCTCAATGACCTCGAATAATCAGAAGTTTTGTGTTGAAATTCCCGTCTTTAAACCAGAAACATGAGATTTTTTTACAGATTTAATATTTCTTGGGGGGAAAACTCTCAACTCCTCAAAAACCTGCTTCTAAAAACTTAAAAAAAAACAAGTTAATATTGAGATTATAAACACAGCGAGACCCCGTTATCGAGGCCCGCGCTAAGGTTCTTATAGACTTATAATAAACACACGACCCTCGATGTTATTATGATTATTATTTCTTCATTCTCAGACGCGTTTTGAAGAGCACTTAACTTGATGAAAAAGTGGTTCCGCCTCCTGCTGTTTCACTTGTTTGTTTGGCACAGATAAAAAAAAAAAAACGCCATAATCAGATGAGCCTCTCTGGAAGATACCACTCTCGTACAGGAGGGGGCGATATACAGAAAATCACACATACATACACAGAAATATCGTCTATCAGGGTAAAAAGGAGAGATCATCCCTACTCCACCCATGTCAACTACTCCACCCACAACTCCCACTCCACCTACTCCACTCCACCCACCCCACCTAATCCACCTACTCCAACCACAACTCCTACTCCCACCCACCTCACCTACTCCACCCACAACTCCTACTCCACCCATCCCTCCTACCCCACCTACTCCACCTATGGCTCTTGCTCCACCCACCTCCTATTACTCCCTCCTACCCCACCCTCATCCACCCCTTCAACCCCACTCCACCCCCTTCTCACCCACCCTACTCCCTTCTCCCCCAAAATATCCCTCCGACCCCATCTACCCATCCTACTCCACCCTACCCACCCTTCTCACCCTACCCCCCCTCCTACCTCACACCACCCACCCCCTCCTACACCCTTCCACCCCGTCTACCCCTCCCTACTCCCTCCTACCCCACCTGCCTTTCTTCCCCACCTTAAACACAAACACCCTTCCCCACTCTACCCCACCCTTATCTCCTACCTCAGCCCACACCACCCCACCTACTCCTCCTCCTCCCCCACCCCCTCCTCCTCCCTTATACTCCTCCCCCTCCCCCACCCTTGGTCCTGACGGTGCTGATGAGGGGTCGATACTGTACCGCCTCAGCGTCACAGAGGGATGTGAGTCTGGAGTGATGGAGGAGACGGAGGAGATGGAGGAGAGGCCCGGGAGAATTGGGTGGAGTGATTGGAGTTGGAGGTGGACGGTCTCACGGTCAGAAAATCTCAGTAAATATCAGGTGTAGCTCCAGCGGTGGTTTTTATTAAAGATCATCCTTCAAACGTCGGTGCTGATGGAAACGGGTCGCTCTGATTCATGGGACATTTCAGACCAAATTATTTGAGCTGGAAGTGAATCAAAAACAACTATTTTGACAGATTTTTATTAGATTTTTGACGTAAGATTTGAATAATGGTTTTGTAAAGTGTCATTTTAACCCTGATGTGCTCGAGTTTGGTTCAAAATTTCTTAAAATCAACAAAAATGTAGTTTAGTAAAAATAAATTATTAAATACTCTCATTTTGTTCGGTGAATTAAACATTTTAAAAAAAACACTTAAAGGTTCTCTATTACACTAAACTGACTCTTCTGAGCTTTAATCCATGTTTTAATGTTGTTCCCTCCTCAAAAAACAGAGCTGGAGTTGTGTTTTGTTTGCTCAAAATGCTCTGTTCCACCTTGTGATGTCATCAAGTGGTAGTTTTAACACCTCCTTTTACATTTAGTTGAGCAGTAGATTGGCAATTTTTCCAAGAGCTGAAATGATCCAAATGATTCTAGAAATTAAGGTGTGTGGAGTTTAAAAACACAGTGGAGCACTTCCTGTATCACCACATGATGACATCACAAGGTGGAACAGAGTTTTTTTTTTTTTAGTTTGAGAGAAGAACTCAGCCTAAATCTGCAGGTTTGTGTGTTAAACATGTGAGAATTAAACAAAAAAACACAACTCCAGGTCTGTTTGTGAAGATGAAACAATATTAGAAGAGAAAATAGCGTACAATTGGCGCTTTAAAGCTTCACTATGTAACTTTTCTGGTGTAAAAACTGCCATGGCGATGTAATTACTTTGCTTGGAATATGTAGAATATGGAGTTTAACGTATCCATACAGTTAGAAGTTGTATTGCAGCAAAGACACCTGGAAAAAACACTGTGTGTGTTCGCCTCTGCACAGATCTGACCTGTAACTCGACGCATGTTTTAATGGAGACACGGTGAAGACTCCGGACCCTCCACCCGTCGGAGTCGGTGTGAACACGTGATGTAGATGCAGAATCGTCGTGTGTGAGTCGTCTGTAAAGCCTGAAGTCTAAAAGGTGAGATGTGACATTTCCATATTATCACGTTTTCATGACTGTTTCCTCAGACCTGAACTCACACCTCCACCTCACACTTTTTATTTTGACTGTGGAGAAAACCAGACACTTCTGCAAACAAACTTTTACAAGCAGCTGATGAGATACGAGCAGGAAATTTAAGGGAATAATAAAATAAAAAATGATAAAAAATAATGATACTAATGATAATAATAATGATAATAATACTACTACTAATAATAATAATGATACTAATAATAATAGTATACATAATATCAATAAAAAAATAAAAATAATAGCAATAAACAAAAATCATAAAATGATAATAATAATGATAATATAGTACCTTTTAAAAGAAGTTTAGTTTTAGAATAATTTATTATATTATTAATTAATAAATGAATCACTGGATTTATACAGTGCCATATTAAACCCTAAAACCTTTTACAGCATGATTCACTCCAAACTCGGCTTTGGTCAGATACTGTTGTAGCCACAGCTGCCCTGGGACAGACTGATGGAAGTGAGGCTGCCAGTCTGCACCATCGGCCCCTCGGACCACCACCAACACTCACACACACACACTGCTTTCATACTAGTCAATGTGAGTGTCTTGCCTAAGGACACAACAACAGTTTTTGTCACTGGCGCCCCCCTGTGGCTCCTGGTGTTCCCTGCAGTCTCCCGTCCAGATAAAACACGAGACGGAGGAGAAAAAAAAGAAGAGAGGCACACACAAATCAGAAGAGGATTGATAAAACGGCCTGACGATAAAAGCGTTTTAAGAAGTGACATAAACGATGATGATGATGGTGCCAGACTCATCTCCTCAGACGAGTCACTCCACAGAGTCCTGGGACCTGTCTGAGGATGTAAAGCTGTGGGACGGCCCGTAGAGGGGTTAAAGTTCTGAAATGTAACTTGGTGTAAGACCTAAACGAGCTAAAAGTGATGAGTAAACCTTAAAATGAATTCTAAAGCACAGCGACACGGTGAAGAGGAGCTAAAACGGGGCTGATGATGTTTTGTCGTTGATTAAAACTGCAGAGGATCCGAGCGGCTGCGTTCAGAACCAGCCGTCGTCTCTGGATGTTTTTGTTTTTGAAGTTATTTTGGAGAACCATCCGGGAGCCATTATCAGTCTGAAAGTATCAGTCTGAGGAGAATCTACACTCGAGAGGAGGCTGTGTTGGCGCTGTGCTAAGTGTCCTCTGAAGGCCTGAGTTTATCCTGAAACCAGATTAAAGTGGGTCTTCTACGACACAGTAGAACATCCCATAACGACACATTTGTTCATTATTATCGGCTCATTACAGGACGAACACGACCAGTCAAAGGTTTTAGGTTCATTTTTATTTATTTTTTAATTTTACTGCTTTCTACATTTTATATACAAACAGTAAGAAATATATTTTTTATATTTTTACATTACAATCTTCAAAGTATTTGCCATTTTATTTGTCAAAAAAATATTTCATAGATTTATTTCACTTTTTTCTTTGCTACATAATCCCATATATATTACTTTATTTTAACTTTACTATATATTTGACGTCTTTTATGTAGAAGTTCAGCCTGGGACGAGATGGAAATTTGGTGTCACGATTATCATGGCAAAAATAATTGTGATTAATGATTATATCACGATAATTATTTTTGCTGACAGTTTAAAATTGTTCTAGAAATGAATAATTACAATTTTAATAATATTATGAGCAGGTTCCATATTTAAACAGCTGTGAGAATATTGATCTAGAGGAGACTGTCGGGGATAAGTAGTTTTTTCTGCACATTCTGGTGATATAACGATGATTATCTCTGTTGGCGATTATCACGATTATATAAAAAGTGTCATGAATGATTATTATCGACCCTTTTTATCACGATAAACCATATTGTTTATCGTCCCATCCCTAGTAGAAAGTAATAAAATTAAGAAACATTGAATAAGAGGATGCGTCTTTGGTCGTGTATATTAGGCAAAATTTACTTTTTTGACTGTTTAACCAGGTTATATTGTTGTTTTCGCTTGAAATAAGTAAACAAAAAATTAAATAAATGAAATCTGTCACTGGACAAAAAGAAACCTTTAGTAGTAATACATTGCAATTTTTTTTTTTTTTTTAATATTTACTTTTAAATATTTTATTATTACTATTATTATATTTTTTCATCTTAAGTCAGATTTGATTAATTATTTCTACATTTGACAGTCAAAAAAATGTTCCATTCGCATTTTGCCCAGATTGTTGCATCATAGGTAAAAATCCAGACTTCTCCTGTTCGAGTTTTAAATCCAAAAGCCTGGACCACTGGACTCCTTTCACAGTCAGATTACGTTCGTGAATGCTTGTCTCTGTTAGCGTAGCATTCAAAGACGAAATTAGTTTACTTTCCTGTTGTACATTCCTGTTGCTGACAGCAGAGGGCGCTCCAATATATCCCAGGACTGGAACTGGAAACAGAAATGTGGTTTAATAGTTTAATAAAGTGAGTTTTCTAAATGAAGACGTTATTTTAACTTCGAAAATGTGAAATAGTTATAACCAGTCGACTAAACGCAGGTTTAAAATTTACATAAAGCCACAAGAGGAACAGTATGAATTCTTTAAGATACAAAACAAAATAACACAGTTTCAAATGCAGTGAGATCGTCCTTTGTCTGAAGGTTGTGGGTTCGAAACCCGCTCTCGACATAAACATCAGCCTGATCTACTGACCGACAGGTTGATGGTGCAATTCCAGCTCCTACAGATGAAAGCTGTGGTTGTGTCCTTGAGCAAAACAACCCACTTTGCCCCCAGTGTGCTCTATAAAGTGCTCAAGAAAAATGTGACTGTTTACCAAATACAGGCAGTATGCAAATTAAGTACTTTTTCTGTAAAGGGAAATACATAGCAATGTTTAAAATCTATTTATTTATTTTTTACTTATTGTATTTATTTTTTATTAATTTATTTTAGTTTTTTTTATTATTTTGTATATATTTTTTACTTTTTACATTTATTTAATTTTATATTTTTAATTATTTATTATTTATTGATTTATTTTTTATTTATTTTATTTTCTACTTTTTAAATGTCTTTAATTTTTATATTTTTAATTATTTATTTATTCATTTTTTATTATTTATTTTTTACTTATTTTATTTATTTTTTATTTCATCTTAAGCCAGATTTGATGAATTATTCCTACATTTGATCGTTGACAGTTTGTGCACTTCGTTCTTTCTTATTAACTGCTGTAAAACATAATTAGCCGCTTTAGCAAACAGCAGCCTGTAAAAAACGGTGCATTTTCAAACATCACACCGACTTCCATAAACGCTGGTCAGAGAAAAAGGACGTGCGCAGGTGAGTCGATGCTACTGCAAAAGCTAAACATAAATGCAATTAGCTGAGTAGCCGCTAACGTTCCCGCCGCTCGTGTTTGTTCGACTATTTTTGTAACGTAAATGAATAATTAATCAGTCTGACAAATGAAAAGCTTTCGTTATACCACTGTTTCTTTTTTAAGTCTTTGTTTTATGTTTTGTTTTGTTACTAAAAATCATCAAAGCGTCTAAAACCGTCTCCCTCTCATGTCGGATCGCTTTAATGCGCCTCTTCCTCTTTTGTTTTTTATTTTTTTATTTTTTTTAGATCATTTTTAAAGAGAAAGTATGAAACTATTTTCTGAGGTATGTTCTAATGTTTCCTCGTCACAAACAGACCTGGAGTTGGGTTTTGTTTCATTCTCTGTTTAACACACAAACAAACCTGCAGATTCAGGCTGAGTTCTTCTCTCAGACAGAAAACGCTCTGTTCCACCTTGTGATGTCATCGTGTGGTGAGACAGGAAGTGCGCCAATGTGTTTTTAAAGGAGGGAACAGCATTAAAACATGAATTAAACCTCACAAGAATCCATTTTGTGTAATATCAGATCTCTAAACCGACACTCCTGCACCTTCACCTCGATCTGATCCAGTGGGCGAACTCCATCGTACGTCTCGATAGGCTCCACCCCTTTTTATGAGGGTGTAATTACCTCTGTCAGTGATGATGAATGTTTTTATCTCGTGCGTTTCTTTGTTGGTCCAGATGATCCTGTAAATTACTCTGACCATTTCTGCCTCCACGGGTCGACTCTTAACCTGAAAGTCAATACAGATTACAGGAAGTGAGTCGGTGGCGGCCGGGTTACCATGGAAACACGATGGAACTTTTCTGGAGTAGGGTTTGGCACCTGGATGTCGCCGTGGAGATGTAATACTTGGCCTGGTAGGGCATTACTCTTATATTGCTTTTCTGTTTGATTTTATGAGGTGGAAAGTGGCACTAGTGTTACAACCTGCATCGTTACTCCACAGATCTGACTTGTAACGTGTCCTGGTTGTGCCATCTGTGTGTCTCCATGAAATTACGTTGAATTTAGTGGTTCTCAAACTATATTTGACTTCACGAGCACCAGATCTGAACCGAAACCTGACTAAAATAAGATTAAACTGTCGTAGATTTAAGTAATTATTCATCTAAAGGAAGGAAAAAACATTAACAGGTCTGAGAACGACTCGGGGTCCCACCGGAGGAGCTGGAGGACGTGTCTGGGGTGAGGGAAGTCAGGAAGAACATGGATGGATGGTCTCCCACATCGTTCAGCTCCAGTCAAATGAAGCTCATCGAGGCTGGACAGTTATAGCGGCTAATTCGGAGCGGAGTTCTGACCGTGAGTATCATAGCAACCAAAGAGCCAATCAGAGCGAGGCTGATGAAGGTAACGCCCCTTCTCACCCACAACACTGGTCTATTACAGAGCGAGCGCTTAGCAACGCTGTCAATCAAACCTGTTGCTAACGCTAGCAGGAGCGACATCGGGGAAAGAAGGACCTGATGTGTCTGTTATTAATGTTGATTTACAAATAAAATAAAATAAAAACCCCAGGATCATGTAGAGGGTTAATACAAACATTTAAGACCAAAATGAGTCTGACCGCAGCAGAGAGAGAGATATGGTTTTTTCAAAAGACAGAAAATAACTCTAAAATAACAAAAAAATAAATTAATAATAAGCTCAAAAAATAAATAAATAAACTTGAAACAACAAAAAAAAACCTTAAAGTAACAAAAAAAATCTAAGTAAACTCAAAATAACTAAAAAAAAAAAACAACAAAAAACTCAAATAACTAAAATAAATAAACTAAAAAAAAAAAAAAAAAAAAACGAAACAACAAAAAAAAAAAAACGTAAAAAATAAAAACAAATCTAAATAAACTCAAAATAAGTAAAAAAAAAAAAAAAAAAAAAAAACTTAAAATATCTAAAAAAAACAAAACAAAAGAAAACAACAACCTCAAAGTAACTCAAAAAAATGAACCCCAGGATCATGTGAAGGGTTAATACAAACATTTAAGACCAAAATGAGTCTGACAGCAGCAGTTATGGAGAAAGGCGATGTTTTTTTCAATGTAAAGTGAACTGTAAAGTGAACTTTAACATGTAAATATGTTTATATGTGAATGTTTTCAGACCTGAGGACACTCTGTAAACTCCAGTGTCTCGGTCGTCTCTGAGGCAGGAGACACTAACACATGTGACTCAACTGGCTTTAAACTAAATTAACGTATTTATTAGAATACTACAGCACTTTAAAATGACTGAAAGCATTTTAGCCACATACGCACTTTACAAACAGGCACTTTAGACGCACGAGTCTGAATTTTTTGTCATCTGTGGAGTTTTGTGTTGTCCTGTCTCTTGTCCCGTTTTAGATATTGAGGGACAGCGAATGAAAATTAGCTGCGCAGCGACTTCAGCACATTTACAAGTATGTTTTTTCACTGGTGTTTATTAATGTGAGTTTTCCCTTTTCAATAAATAAATAACCTGGAGCCAGAGTTGATGGAGCCGGTAGCGCGCCCATGATCACTTCCTGTTTGTAACGCGGCAGCTAGCAGGTTAGCGCTGTCCATTCATATAAACCAGGGGTGTCAAACTCATTTTCACTGAGGGCCACATCAGCAAAATGGCCGCCATCAAGGGCCAGATGTAACTGTACGGCAGGATAAATGTCACTAAATGTAACCAAATGTCATGTAAAATAAATGTAACTACTTTTAAACTTGTTAAATAACTATTTACTTACTTATTCAAGTTGCAAATATTGCCTCCCCTGATAAACTGACATAGCCTTTTACAGCCTTTTAATTGGACAATTTGTTGTTTTTTTCTTGAAGACTAACTTTTGCAGAATTAGCTCCGTGTTCGGTGTCAAAATGCCGACGCAGATTGGACTTTCACAACCGACCCGCCTCATAACACAAAAAACATACATGTTTTTCTCCTTGAAGCATAAACTTGTATTCACTTTCACCTTTCTTGAAACTCCCTTCATGCTGACAATTTTCCTCTTCTTAAACATTTCGGGACCATTATTTGCAAATATTTCTCTGTTCCACTTATTGGGAAAATCTCATTAGTTATGGTCAATGGAAACATTAAAGCAGCATAGACTTAAAATAACAGTTACACCTTATAATTTACCTTCTCGCGGGCCACATAAAATGACGTGGCGGGCCACATTTGGCCCCCGGGCCTTGAGTTTGACACATATGATATAAACAGTCTGTGATATCACGAGAGGCATCTGTGCGCGCTCCATAGTTTGAGAAAACACCATAATGTCTGCTTACACCACCATTTCTGCAGAACGTGAATATTATGTGTAATTTGTACCTCCCACTCCCCAAAGCTCTTGGCTCACGGTTCATGTTTACAATCCCCCTTAAAAAGCAGATTGAATTTTCCAAAGTTACCATTAGACTTGCATCACTGGAGCTTTCAAATCCCTCAAATCTTTGGCTGCGATCATTTATATGCTGCCGGGCTTCTGTTTTGTTTGCCGAGTTGAATTAAAGCTCATTTAGATGCAGAAACCTCGATTGGTGTAACATCAGATGAGACATGAAAAGCCCGGTGTGTCCGGGCCTATACGGCAGATGGCCCGGTGCTCTGGGGGGGGCCCGCCGCTCGGACTGATACTGGACGAAAGAGGAGGATGGGGTGATGAATCTGACCCATGCAGGGGGGCTTTTAACAGTTCAAGTGAGGTGAATTTTTAATCGGACCCCCTCTTGGCCGATGAGTTGAAATTCAAATAACTCCGTCATGATTAAAAACCTGCCAAGCGAATGCGCGTTTGCGATTTGCTTCCCCCTAAAAAGTTGGACTTGTAGCTTGTTTCAAATAACACTTCACCGGAGGGGGGGTCACAGTTGGATATTTTTCGCGAGCAGGCAGAAGATGATTTATCGAACGAGGAAAAGTATATCCCCACTGTGCAAAATTGTTCTGTTTTTAATCTTGTGTAATAACAGAGTTTTAGCTGTCAAGTAATGAGCGTTTGCTGCCTCGAGGCTTTCCTTGCTATAATTAAAAAAGGTAAAATTGCCCGTCCAGGGAATATACAAGTTGTCATTTGGCGAAATAAAACAAAAATAAGTAACTGTTTGTATCGAAACACCTGCGACGTCCAGGCGAAAGTAGGCGTTGTTTTTGTGGAGGAAGCTCTGAGCTAAAAGCCTCAATCCCTTGTTATGATTCGGTGGCATTTACAGTTGAAAAAGAAAAAAAAAGTCAAATGCGCTTCCTGCTGTGTGCCCAAACGCTGTTAGCGAAATGGATTGTTGACAAAAGACACCAAATGAAAGCTGCTTTTTGAATCTTCCAGGAGTAGAAAAACAACTATTGAATAAATCTCGCGTGTGCACCCGCCCGCGATGTTTACTTAACAATTCCTTCTCTCGGTTCCCTGTGTCTGATGAAATGGTCAACCCGGCCGATCGATACCCCATGATGCCTCCCATTAAGCCGGTGTATAGTGTGATTGGAGCTGGAGCGGGATGGGGGAGCGGGGACGGTTGCAGGTTGGGGGTACGAGGCTTGGTCAGGGGGAAAGACACCCCATCTGCACCATCTGTGACGGATCCCATGACCCCATTCACCGAGAGCGGCCAATGAGAACGCAGCTCATCTCGACCCACTGGGCTGTGTCCCACTTGTCATAATGATAAGTCACCGCTGCGTGATGGAGATGCTCATTTCAGGTTAAAGAAACACGGGGGAACTTTCAGCCACGAGACACACCCACAAATGTGAAATGTGCTTTGACTTTACGAGGTTTTAACAGTGTTTTTGTGTAAGTTTAGTTTAATTCATGTGACGTTTAAGTGCCATTTTCTGATGCTGTTTCCTCACCTTCTCTGAACTACCACTGTATGACATCACAAGGTGGACCAGAGCATTTGAAGCTTTGGGGATGTTACAGACTAATGATAAAGGATTAAACATGTGTGAACGAAACAAAACACAACTCCAGGGTTTTTTTTGAGCAGGAAACGGCGTTAGAACGTACATTAAAGCTCGTGGTAAAGAGTCTGTCACCTGCTTTTTTCCATGGAGATATTAATGCATTTCCTGGAATTTTTACGTCGACATGTTCTGGTTCTGTTCTCGACCTGGTAGTCCAAATGCGCAAGTCCTGATAATCCTCAACAGACTCTAATTATTTTTACACTTGAATCAAAGCAGAAAGCGTTAGCGTTCGGTCACTTCCCACAGTGGCCAGTAGAGGGCAATAGACTCCAAATACAAGCTTTCTATGCATTAAAATAGTCCCAAAAGAAGATGTTTGGGGTTTTTTACTTGCGTTATAGCACATAAAGTTTTAATATAAAGAAAAAAACAAAGTATTGATCTGATTTTTTTGTGTTTAGTTCTGCGCTGACACCGTTTTTAACAGTTTTTGTTGTATTTTGTTGAAGTAAAGGTTTTATTGGTCACTTCCTGGTCTGTTTTGGAGACCGGTTGTGGTGCATTGAGGGTGCTGTGGTTTTGCTCTTATTTTGTCGTGACAGTCGCCCTTGTGTTAAGAAAATAAACAACCAGAACTTCATCGTGTTTCCTTCAGCAGAACACGAGACTCATGCGACTTTAACGGCTCCTCTGACGAGATCCGCCGCCTTTGTAAAGCTGCACGCTCCTCAGATTTGTCCCGTCTCCGTCCCACCCCCACCTCAGCTCCCAACATGACACCGTGACCCCTGCTGCTTTTATTTAATTAAAAAGTCAGGCTGAAGCAGGAGTCCCCCCTCCAAATACAAAGGCCAACAGCAAACTGAATTTTACAGCTTCAAACGCAGGTTCTGAACGAAGACGATTCAAAAAACGAGGCTCGTTGTAGGACTTAAAACAGCCTCGTTAAGGTGATGTTCAGCTTAAATAAACAGAAAAAGCTTCAAGAACGACAGTAGTTCAGCTGGTCGAGCGAGTTTCGTCCACTGATCTGAAGGTTGGTGGTTCGAATCCCGCTCTTGTAAACATCAGTGGTAAAGTGGTCAGATTCAAGGTTGGTTGTGCGATTCCAGCTCCATTGTGTCCTTGTGCAAGACTTTTAACCCACCTCGCCGCCATTGTCTGTGTACGAATGTGTGTGGAAGTGTTTTGAAGCTGGAAAAGAGAAAAATTAAATACAAGAATTAGATGAAACTAGTGACGGACAAATGAGGCGGAGCTCCGGAGCTTGTCTCGTTTTTTCTGCCTCTCGTCTCGTAGCCGCCGCTCACGTGACCAAAGTGTCGAGGTGTCGGCCCCTCCCCCTCCTGCTTTGCTCTGCGTCAGTCGCTTCAGTGAATCGAAGTGTTTCATTGGCTCAGTGAATGTTCCGCTCTGTGATTGGTTCAGAGCTTCAGAGAGTTCAGTGCACTTCTGTGGTTTGACAAGAGCTAAACTGCTACAGTATAAAAGATGCACCAATATTTCTGAAAAGTGTCGGGTAGTGAGGAGTATTGTGTGATGTTAGTGGTGATTTTGGCGAATTTTGGCGACTTTTGGCATTTGTTTCATTTTCAATGGCATCTACGAATGGAAAAAAAATGATCCATGGTTTGGGATCACACAAAAATTCAATTTCTTAATAAAAACGTGATTATATAATTTGTTGTATTTTTTTAATGTTCAAAATAGAATATATACTATTTATGATTTCTAATAAAATAGAAGATATAGTTGTTATTCTCCAGAGCAACTTATATATGTTTTTTTCTTCATTATTCTGCATTTTTCACTGGTTTTGACTTATTCTCCAGAGCGACGTATTAGCCCAAAAAATACTGTAGTAAAGAAAAAAACATGAAATAACTTCGACAAAGCGACGTGTGGAGACTTTGACGATTTGAATATAGGATATAAAAACATATTTAGGGGAGTTATGTAAAGTTTTTTCTATAACTTACTTCATATATTTGATGTTTTCTGTTAAAGTAGAAAGTGGTACATATGAATGAGAGGGGGTGTCAGGTTTTGTAAAATACATTTCTCCCTAAAATGCGACTAATATTAGTTTTTTTTCTTCATTATTACGCGTTTTTCACTGGTGCGACTTATACTCCAGAGCGACGTATAATCCTTATATAAAGTACTTTACATTAGTGCTGGAGTCAGACTTCCACAATGAAAACTTAGACGTTGTCTGACGTATTAAGGTTTTTATTTAGCATATCGATTTGAGATAAGCTTTTGATATTGATAACAGATAACAACATATAACAGTTAAAACGACACATTTAGCCCCGTGACGTCTGCTTAATGCACAAACGAAGCTGTCCTGTGTGTAAAATCTAAAAAATATCAGTTAACGCCGGTGTTTCTGTCTCAAAAGTGGAGCAGCGTCGCTCTAAAGAGGTCATTTTGTAATTAAACTTAATCTGGCCTCATGTCGCTCATTATTTTTGCCTTTCAACAGCCCAAATGCTCTTTTCGTCTTTACTAACTACAGCTTTTCAAAATCTGTACATTCCCTCAAT
Source organism: Periophthalmus modestus (assembly GCA_019594935.1). Classification (NCBI taxonomy): domain Eukaryota; kingdom Metazoa; phylum Chordata; class Actinopteri; order Gobiiformes; family Gobiidae; genus Periophthalmus; species Periophthalmus modestus. The sequence continues at coordinate 31,201,545 of JAIEZT010001318.1, forward strand.
CCCCTCCTCTCTATATGAGGACTGTGTAATGCACATACTAAATAGACCATGTTTCGGAGCTCGTATATAGGATTCAATCGTATAAGACTTCGGGATTTCCTCCAATCCTTATTTTCATTCCAAATCCTATACGGCGGTAATATCTGCTAACACTTGGGAGAACGCAGTGGATAATTCTATGCAGATAGCTATGGATTGAGCCACGTCCCAGGGGTCAAGGGATGTACCATGCAAAGTTCTCATCAGCCTGTAATGTAATGACCAAACCTGGATTAGTATAAAAGGTCTGATTGCATCATATGGTCAGCGCCAATTGACTTTAAATCTGCGGTGTAGATTTAGAGCGTGTTTTGGCTTCGTCGGGCCTTTACTGAATGGAAAGCACATGTTTAAGAGATCGATCAATGCCATTTTTATCGATTTTTTTTTTTTTTTTTGCCTCGTCCCGGTCAATATTACTATATGTATGACTCAGGGAAATGGCGTGGGAGTGATTCATTTAGGTGTGACAGATGCGGCTACGATACGGCGATGAGAGCGGCGTGATGGCGTTACTCACCTCTCTCTGATCCGAGCCGCGGCGTAGAGCAAAACAGAGCGATGGAGAGAGAGACGGAGAGAGAGAGAGAGGGGAGGGGGGCGTGCATGTGTCAGTCAAGACGAGAGCATGTGAGCGTCAGAGCGCGGCAGTAAGCTAATCCCGTCGCGGCAGCTGTTAGCGTTAGCCTATGGAGAGCGCTCGTGTTTTATCATATTTTCTGACCGATGATGTTATTATAATGTCGTTTCCTCGTCGCAAAAAACCTGGAGTTGTGTTTTGTTTCTTTCGCTCATGTTTAACACACAGAAAACACTCTGGTCCACCTTGTGATGTCATCAGGTGGTAATACAGGAAGTGCTTTACTGTGTTTTTAAACTCCACACTGCTCATCTGCTCACTAGCGCCTCACAGTGGTCACGTGACGTTGCTGTGATGTGTCTGTTCAGCTGATTTAAACAGGTTTCGGCGCCGTCTTTCTACCGGTGGAGGCAGGACGACAGCGCCACCTGCAGTCCGACTTCTTCAGGACAGTATCCCAGGTGTGTGACAGTAAAAAAGCCCCTTGTCCCGGTTTAAAGTCCCGTGGGCACGTTGATGTGTTTCAATTTGAATTGCTCCTGTGGCAGAGTTCTTCTCTTAAACAGAAAACACTCTGCTCCACACTGTGATGTCATCAGGTGGCAATACAGGAAGTGCTCCACTGTGTTTTTAAACTCCACACACCATTTCTAGAATCATTTGGATCATTTCAGCTCTGGAACTGCCACTTATCTCGACTGAACTAAAGGTAAAAAAGAGCTGTTATTAACTTGAAAACTACCACTTCATGACATCACAAGGTGCAACAGAGCATTTTGAGCTTTGGAGATGTTACAGACTAATCATAAAGTGTCACTCAAACATGTGAATGACACAAGACACAAAACAGAAGTCCGGGTGTCAGTAAGGAAGCGAGCATGTGTGCGTCGGAGCGCGGCAGTAAGCTAATCCCGGCGCGGCAGCTGTTAGCGTTAGCCTATGGACAGCATCTGCTCTGACCAGCTGAGTGCGGTTACAGGCCATAATGTTGACCTCAAATTAATAGCAGTCCGTAATGATGATTAGGCCTGGATGTAATGACGCTTATAGAGCTGATCTAACAGAGAGATTTGTGCATCGTCGTAACGCAGCCGCTTCGTTTAGCATTTCACCCGTGTCTGCAGCAGCAAAAACCTGTTTAAAAAATGTATCTAATCAATACGACCTCACCTCAACCATTATCCCTTTAAAATCAATGCTCTTAGCTGCACAAGTTTATCTGGGGATGGGGCATCGTGCAGGATTAAAGGGTTTTATTCTCTTTTATAACTGTGTTTGAGTGTTTGTGATCTTCCCATTGAAGTTTCAGTTTGACAATCGATATTATATTTTATAGAGTGAAAAGATAAGAGCCGGTTTTCAAGGACACTTAAAATGGAAGAAAGGCGGTGTACTCAGTGTTCTCTACGTTCACAGTCCATATGTTCTCAGGAGGAATGGAAGCAAAGAGCAGAGAAAAATAACCTTTGAGGGAACATTATGAACATCAAAATGTGTCAGTACAAAGTGTGAAGCAACAATAGGACGATGAGAGTCAGGTTTGGGATCCACGGGGTCAAATTTGGCCGCAGTTAATTGCTGCTACTCAAAATGAACAAAAAAAAAAAGTCAAATTACAAATTCAAAAAATTCAAAAAGCCCAGAGTGCCACTTCTGTGCCCCTGCATAGAGACACAAGATGAAAAAACAAACAAAATCGTCTTCTCAGCAAACCAGTAGTTGGTAAAATTGTGTTGTTTTTTTTTTGCAAATCTTTTTAGTAATACCTTTCAGAATGTCTAGAAGAACGTTTTATATTCTTTTTGGATAAATTAGCGAGCCCAATGGGTCAAATTTAGCCCTAAATAGGGAAGTAAAGGGTTAAAATTGAAAAAGTGGATACTTCAGTGTTCAGTGAACTTAAAGCAGTGATCTAATGTAATGTTCATAATTTTCCAAAGAAAAGAGTTCTTGGGTTCTCCAGGGCTAGAGTAGAGTAGAGTAGAAGAGCTTCGTTCTTTTTGGTCTCGAAGCAAATTATGAAAGTTGATACTTTAGGGAAGAAGTGACCAGCTGTAAATCTGATTAAATGTTAAAATGAACTGAAAGCGAACAGATCCTGATCACGTCACGTTCAAAGTTCGTCAAAGAAGGATTTATGGGGGATGTGTGGAGTTTGCATGTTCTCACTGTCTTTCTTTCTTTTTTGTTTAAGCGCTGATGCATAAACGGCGTGTTTCCTCCACGAGTTGATGAGCGTCCGGGTGTGCGTCCGGGTGTAGTTCGACCAGTCACTACTACAGCGAGCACATAGGCGGCTGTGAACACGTTCTGTTTCACATTCTTTTGCCCATTAATTCTCAAACATTCTCAACTTGACGTCCTCTGTTGTCAGACGACTCTACAACATCTACCAACCGGCGAACTCCACCTGTCGCCATCTCGCCCGCCGTCCTCTCCTCTCCACACAAACGACGAGAGAAATGTGAGAAAATGTTAAAGTCTGTGTGAGAAAAGTGTATAAAGTGTGTGGTGAGGGGTTTTACAGACAAGAAACGATAGAATAATTGTAAAAAACAAAGCTGATACTTCACGGGGATTATTTTTCGAGCGTAACCCCCGAGATAAACCACTGTATTTTATATAAGTCCATGTTCAGAGTACATTTATTTAAGAAAACTGGTCCATCTTTGATTAATCCATGAGCCATTTTTACTCATATGACTACAACATTTGAGTTTTCATAGAACTGAGTGGTGCTTTTAGCTTTAATATGTGTCTTTTTGGATTAATTATACTTTAAAACCTGCAGTTTACGCCGCAGACATGGCTCTATCTCATGGAATACTGTTTGCTGAGGCCTCCACATGTAAACACACAGTTTTACATTTTCCCCAGTTTTTGGCACCATGCAGAGTTGTGCAAACATCCCCTTGATTGCCTGAACTTTCTATGCACTTAAGTCCTGAAGCTAATTTTAGCCGAGCCCAGATTCAAAGCAACATTCCAAACATTCGCAAACATTATAGATTCCATAACGTCATCAGTTCTTTATCACTTACTGTTTTAAAGTTACCTCAAAGTACCAGAGCTTGAACTAAGTCCCAGGACGCTAACTTGCCGGATAATAATTGTGATCCAAACAATGAACGTGTGCTATCTCTGAGCGGAACGGCGTTATCATGTGCATTTCAAACAGCGTGGGGAGCGAGTCTACCATTATCTAGCTTTGGGAACTTGGCGTCTTTGAAGTGTTGTGTTTTAGCATATGTGTGTTCAGTGTGTGCGCGCAAACATCTGTGGAAGCCCTAAAGTAGTATATGTTCTTTTCTGCGTAATTGGATTAGTGAATTTCTCAAACGCGCTCAGCAGAGGACCCCGGAGAACTACTTTATGCTTCCTCAGCAACCTCCAATGCTCCCAACCCCATCCTCGTGCTCTCATTTTAACTTTCCCCAAGACATTCTCAAAAGACACCCAGTCGATTTTTTTTCTTAACAAGTACTGCTGACAAGGAGTAGTAACGCCATATGACTGTAATTCTACTTCTCTGACCCATTTCTTAGTATAAACCCCCCTCGTTCCGGCGTTAACATCCCTCATGGCGTTATTGCATCAGCACACTGACCCTCGCTGAAGTCCTCCAGAGCGGTTCTGATATCGTTTTGGCTCTCGTGTCAAGGTCAACACTTGTTTTATACACGCTTTTTCCGCATTCTCATTTCCATCTAACTGATCTCGAAGAAAAGAAAAGGCTTGAATCTAGGCCTGGGCGTATTTGAAGCTTCGCACTTGAGTCTAGGGGCGAGGTAATACCATCGGATAAGTCCAAGCGAAATAGGCACGGGAATGATTTAATAAGAAGGCGGTATTAGAGAGAGAGAGGGAGATAGGACAGAATGAATGTTTTGATCAGAGCAATAAAGAAATCTCTTCGCCCAAGGCTGTTCCCTAACTATATATTTGTGTGTATGTGTTGGCCGGGCACTTGTGTTCTAACAATGCAGGCGCGATGAGAATGAAGGCGGACAGCCAGGGGAATAGTGTTGTGGAAAATGCAGAGAGAGACAGCTCCGGCGGTGGACTTCCCATTCAATCAAGCCCAAAGTCGGACCTATAGCTCATCTGCTCCCCTCACTCCGAACAATGGGGCGGGTCAGTGTGAATTAGAGGCGTGCGCTCGTGCGGGAGACTCGAGCGTTCCTGACAACACACAATGGACCCGTCTACAAGTCGTGCATTTTGAGTTTACAGACGAGAGCTGCATCCTGTTTGGTCTCGAAGAAAATTATGAATGTTGACACTTTGGGGAAGGATTGGACAGTTGTAAATCTGTTAAAATGTTTATGAACTGAAAGCAACAAGATCCTGATCACGTCGAGTTGTCAAAGTTCATCAGATGTTGCGTGTTTTTGCTGTGCCTTGTCCTAGAGCTCTGATTACCTCAATGAACTTGGAAGGTTCAATATTACGCAAAAAAATGACGCTTGTGAGCTTTAAACCATGTTCTAACACTGTTTCCTCCTCAAAAACAGACCTGGAGTTGTGTTTTGTCTACATCTCCAGAGCTTCAAATGCTCGGTTCCACCTCGTGATGTCATGAAGTGGTAGTTTTCAAGTTAATAACAGCTACTTTTAACCTTTTGCTTCGTAGAGACTGGCAATTCCAGGACTGAAATGATCCAAATGATTCTAGAAATGAAGGTGTGTGGAGTTTAAAAACACAGTGGAGCACTTCCTGTATTACCACACGATGACATCACAAGGTGGAACAGAGTGTTTTCAGTTTGAGAGAAGAACTACAGAGAGTAAATCTGCAGGTTTGTGCGTTAAAAATGGGTGAATGAAAAAAAAAAAAACACAACTCCAGCTCTGTTTGTGATGAGGAAACAATATTAAAACAGAAATTTGAGTAATATTGGCCCTTTAAAACGTGCAAACTTGGCTAATCCTCCAGCTAGTTACTCCTGACCGACGACGACAGGATCTCCTCACTGTGGTTCCCTGCTCCTGACAGGCTGAAGAGTGGGTCAAATGCAGAGGGCAAACTCGCAGCGATGTTGTGTCTCGCAGGGATTGAACAACAAGCCAAAGGTGGATCGTGTCTCGGTCGAGTGGAGCCGACCTGATCAGTCAAAACTCTTTGAACGAGGACGCAGACAGGACACGGGCCGGTTGCTCCTGACCAGCAAACCCAACCCAGAGGCGTCCAGATGAAACAAACTCGCCACCCAAAGACGACGCTCGAAATTGAACCGTTTCAATCCAGTTACAGTCTTTCTGTTACAGTTTCTTCTCGTTCCACCTGAATTATTTTTTTGTCTCAATTTTTACCAAGCTAAGTTCTATATTAAAGGTCCTAGATTATACAAAATTAAGCTTTAAGTTATGTGAGTAACACTTTATTATTAGTCTGTAACATCTCCAAAGTTCAAAACGCTCTGTTCCACCTTGTGATGTCATGAAGTGGTCGTTTTTCAGCTCTTTTCACCTTTAGTTCAGTAGAAAATTGGCAATTCCAGGGCGAAAATGATCAGAGTATGAATGTGCATTGTGTTCTGCGTCTTGATTGGCTGAGAGACTGTGTAGACCATTGTGTTCTGCGTCTTGATTGGCTGAGAGACTGTGTAGACCATTGTGTTCTGCGTCCTGATTGGCTGAGGGCCTGTAGACCATTGTGTTCTGCGTCCTGATTGGCTGAGGGCCTGTATACCATTGTGTTCTGCGTCCTGATTGGCTGAGGGACTGTAGACCATTGTGTTCTGCGTCCTGATTGGCTGAGGGACTGTAGACCATTGTGTTCTGCGTCCTGATTGGCTGAGGGACTGTAGACCATTGTGTTCTGCGTCCTGATTGGCTGAGGGACTGTAGACCATTGTCCATCAGTCTCCTCCGTGTCTCCTGTACAGTACAGAATGTGTCAGACAAATTTACATAAATGTTGGATCAGTGTGACTCTGAAGTGCTGTATGTTTGCAAGTTTTCTCCCCGACAAAACCCACAATGTCGATGAAACGTTCTGCACCGACAAAGGCACCGACGAAGGTTTGAACTTTGTGTTTAAACAAGAGAGAAATGTGAGAAAATGTTAATGCCTGTGTGAGAAAGTGTATAAAGTGTGTGGTGAGGGGGTTTTACAGACAAGAAACAGAGAGAATAATTGTAAAAAATAAAGCTGATACTTCATGGGGGTTATTTTTTTAGAACATAACCCTGAGATACACCAGGGACCACTGTAACATGAGCCTTTTAAATCAAACTATTGACGCTTATACTCAATTTTTTGTGATGTTGCTTTGTAAATCACCTTTCCTCAAAATGTCTGTTTGGCTAATTCATCCCTGGACAATGTTCCTTTTTCTCGGACACAAAAGGGCTGTATGTATGGACGCCCTGGCACATCGTCCGGGAGTAACTCCTCTCATTTCCTGCACCTTCGTTCTGGTTTCTTTCTCTGTGTGGCTCCTCTTTTATAAACAGCTCCTATACCAACAGGCTAAGGCATTGTGCAACGCCCCAGAGACGCGCTGTGACATTTAGTGCGCTTGCTTCCATTTCCACCCATCATTATTGGCTGTCTATTCGCTCGAGCCTCTGCGACAATAGGCCCTGTCTCGCCTGCAAACAGCCCGCCACCGCTGATGTCCGCTGAGAATTGGAACGCGGCTCTTTGTAAGGCCACAAATAGCCGCTGGTTTCCTGATGAGATGTATCGACTGGGCATTTGATTTAGAGCGGGCCGTAGTTACCGAGGCTCGGTGGGAAGTTTGTCACAGCTGCCGGGGTTTGTTCGCACTTCATGCCATTTGGAGATTATTTATTTATTTGTAGCATTTGGATAAAGTCTAAATTGCATGTTTTAGTATAATGTCGAGGTAAGAAAACTATAAGATAAACTGTATGTATAAATGGACGTAGCTAACCTGCTAGCCGCCGCGGAACAGGAAGTGATCATGTGCGCACTTCCTGTTCCATCAATTCTGGCTCCAGTTCACTTTCTGTGTAAAAACTGTCCCCTCTCTCTGTAACTGCTGCTGTCAGACTCGTCATTTTGGTCTTAAATTTTCACATTAACACTACATGATCCTGGGGTTCATTTTTTTTTTAGTTTATTTTTATTTATTTATTATTATTTAGAGGGTTTTTGTATTGATATCTATATCTATATATCTATATATATATATCTATATATATATATATATATATATATATATATATATATATATATATATATATATATATATATATATATATATATATATAAATATATAGATATAGATAAGGAGTACTGGAAAAAAATACACAAGAAAAAGTAAAAGAATCACATGGGAAAAAAAAGTATTAAAGTACCTGTTTAAAAATGTACTTAAAGAGTAAAAAGTTAAAGTATTTCTCACAGATTTTGAGTCTTATAAAGCTTCAGATGTGCTGATTTTGATGAAGATTTGAGATGAATTTTGTTCAAAAGAAACAAATGAATCGATATTTTTTTCTCTGCCCGTTTTTGTTTATTTTTGTTTTGTTCAAACTCTGAACGTGTCAAAATAAACCTCAGACTTTTCAGCAGCTTCACACAAAAATATAAATACTTTTACTTTTCAGTCCACTTCAGAAAGTACAGATACTGCTCTCAAATGTACTCAAGGAAAAGTAAAAAGTACACAATGTAAAATATACTTATGTACAGATACCATTTTAATTTTTTTTTTTTATAAGTACATTACTTCACCACTTTTACTTCATTATGTTCCACCACTGAAAATTGACTTTTACATCCCAAAATTTAATAAAAAAAAAAGAAAGAAAAGAAAAGATACTCAATTTTTGGGCCAAATTAGATCACCTCATGGGCCGAGTTTAGCCCGTGAGCCCTGCTTTATAATAATAATAATAATAATAATAATAATAATAATAATAGTAAAAATAATAATAATAATAATAATTTTCATGACACTCAAAGATTAAGACAAATGAAAAACACTGATGAAAAAAGAGGCAGTTTTTTTTTTTGTTTTTTTTTGGCAGGTTTGACGCGAGTTTCCGTTTTTGAAGATGGAGAGTCTCTGATGTGTTTGGGCAGAGACGTCCAGAGGGAGGAGGAGGAGGTGGTGGTGGAGGAGCAGCGGAGTAAACCGTGTCCCCTCAGGTCTCGTGTTTAGTCCTGGTGAAGGGAGATGGGAGGCGTCAGCTGATCAGAGGTGGATGTGAGGAGGAGGAGGAGGAGGAGGTCACAGTGGTTTATAAAGGCCAGTTACTTGTGCACAATAGAGAGGAGGTGGAATTAAATGTGCTCAGGATGAGGAGCCAGAGGAGGTCTCTGAGGACAGGGAGGAGGTGTTCACTGGGAGGAGGTGTGGGTGAGCAGGAGGAGTGAATGAGGAGAAGGTGTAGAGGAGGAGGACTGAGTGAGAAGATGTAGGTGAGGAGGAGGGGTGAGAAGGTGTGGGTGAGGAGGAGGTGCACGTGAGGAGAGGTTGCAGGTGAGGAGGAGGAGGTGTAGGTGAAGAGGAGGTGTAGGTGAGGATGTGCACGTGAGGAAAGCGGAGGTGCACGAGAGGAGGAGGTGCGGGTGAGAAGGTGTAGATGAGGAGGACTGAGTGAGAAGATGTAGGTGAGGAGGAGTGGGTGAGGAGGAGGTGCATGTGAGGAGGGGTTGCAGATGAGGAGGAGGAGGAGTGTAGGTGAGGAGGATGTGCACATGAGGAAAGCGGAGGTGCACATGAGGAGGAGGTGCGAGTGAAGAGAATTGGATGCGGGTGAAGAGATGGTGCACTTGAGGAGGTGTGTGTACGAAGGAGGTGCAGGTGAGGAGTAGACTTTGGGGAAGGAGATGGTGCGAATGAGGTGGAGGTGCAGGTGAGGAGTAGATGCAAGTGAGGAGAAGGTGTGGGTGAAGAGGAGAAGATGCAGGTGAAGAGGAGGATGTGCGGGTGAAGAAAAGGTCTGAGTGAAGAGGAGGAGGTGCTGATGAAAGGGAGGTGAGGGTGAGGAGGTGGAGGTGCCAGTGAGGAGAAGGTGTGGGTGAAGAGAACGAGGTGCAGGTGAAAAGGAAGAGGAGTTTGGAAGGTGAAGCGTAGCGCAGGTTATTACAGTGTCGAAGAGGGAGGTGAAGGAGGCGTAAAGGGTGAGGGGTTTCGGAGTGAAAGAGGGAGGTGAGGAGAGAAGGAGGAGGCTAGGAGAGGAAGGTTAGAAGGGAGCGTAGCGCAGGTTATTACAGTGTAGAGGGAGGTGTCGGAGGAGTAAATGAGGGCGGAGGAGGAGAAGAGGGACGGACAGAGGAGGAGAAGAGGAGGGCGGAGGAGTAGAAGAGGGATGGACGAAGGAGGGGATGAGAGGAGGCGGAGGCGAGCGATGTTCCAGAGGTGATATAAGGCGGTTTTGGTGATGTGTTTTATGTGGTGAGTTCAGATTAAGTGACATCAGAGCTAAATGCTAATGCTAAATGCTAATGCTAATGGTTTAAAGTAGAAAAAGCTGTGAGCCTCTAAACTGTCTTTGAGCTTCACAAAAAGGATCATTTGTGGTGAAGGATGTAACATAAAAGCGTTTAAATGAAATGTCGAAATAAGAAGTTAAAGAAATAAGTCGAAATAAGAAGTTAAAGTCTAAAATTGACTCGACTAATGGCATGTTGTTTTTTTTTTTTGGGGACGAGGGGACGCTCTGTCGTTTCTTCTCGAGGGGCTCGTGATGTGACGTTTGATTCACCACCTGGACGAGGATCCACCTGGAGGTCACCCCGCTCCTGGCTCAGGGACAAACGAGGGACAAAACAGACGAGCTGAACAAACCGTTGTGCTCGTGTTATTGTTTCAGACACGTGTGGCTGATCACGACCCGATTTGTCCCAGGACACAACATCAGAACAACACGGTTATTAGAACAAGACATGAAGGTGGACTAAAACGGGATTAAACCGAGACTAAACCAGGACTAAACCAGGACTAAACCTGAACTGGTTTAGCCCTGGTTTAGTCCTGGTTTAGACCTGGTTTAGTCCTGGTTTAGTCCCTGGTTTAGTCCCGGTTTAGTCCCGGTTTAGTCCCGGTTTAGACCTGGTTTTAGACCTGGTTTAGACCCGGTTTAGACCCGGTTTAGTCCCGGTTTTTAGTCCCGGTTTAGTCCTGGTTTAGTCCCGGTTTAGACCCGGTTTAGACCCTGGTTTAGTCCCGGTTTAGACCCTGGTTTAGACCGGTTTAGACCTGGTTTAGTCCCGGTTTAGACCTGGTTTAGTCCTGGTTTAGTCCTGGTTTAGACCTGGTTTAGACCGGTTTTTAGACCTGGTTTAGACCTGGTTTAGACCTGGTTTAGACCTGGTTTAGACCTGGTTTAGTCCTGGTTTAGACCTGGTTTAGTCCTGGTTTAGACCTGGTTTAGACCTGGTTTAGACCTGGTTTAGACCTGGTTTAGACCTGGTTTAGACCTGGTTTAGACCTGGTTTAGACCTGGTTTAGTCCTGGTTTAGACCTGGTTTAAACCTGGTTTAGTCCTGGTTTAGACCTGGTTTAGACCTGGTTTAGACCTGGTTTAGTCCTGGTTTAGTCCTGGTTTAGACCTGGTTTAGTCCTGGTTTAGTCTTGGTTTAGTCCTGGTTTAATATTCATAGTATGAGATGGTTCATATCTTGCAGTTTTTCACAAAAATCCATTGCTCTCAGTTGTTTCTGGGGCAGGGCTCTTGGGAGCTGCAGTACCTGGAGCGGCCTGTAGTTGCTCGGGGACAGAGGGGGAGTGTCTTATCCAGCTCTTATTACACATCCATGTTCACAAACCATTTAATCCATAATTGCTTTTAGCCCAATAGGAGCGAGCCGCCTGATCTAGTGTCTCGACTGTTGAGATTTGGGCGAATGTGAAAGAATGCCGGGCCTGGATCTTTGCGTTCGCACTTTTATTCGCCTGTGGGGGATCTTAACACTGATAGAAGATGCAGTGGGGGGCCTGAGCCAGAGCCATCAGAAGAGCCAGAATGAGCATTAACACGATGATGACGCTATAGGGAAACGCAGGCTAGACTTAATGCATATAAGAGAACTAGTGCTGAGCGAGGACCTGCTCAGAGGGACGCTCTCCAAGTCCGGCGCTTATACCGAACCAAACTAATGTGCAGCGTAATGAGCCAAAGTCTTATCGCTTTTACAGGATGAAAATATGGCGGCATGAAGGTCTTACACACTGCTTGTGCTAAAGGCTGATGAGACGCTAACTCTTTAAGGTTAAGGTGCGCTTTAACGACGCCGCAGGGAATTCTGAGCCGCTCTTCTTCGTGTCGGGGGATGTGCGGCGTTTCAGGGACCCGGCTCGAGGTCGTCGGTTTGTTCTGACGTGTTGAAGAGACTCTGGGGTCAACCGTGACGACCACAAATATTATGTTATAGAAATAAAAGCTTCATTCATCCAGAAAAATAAAATAATAAATCTGAAAATGAAGATGACGTAAGCTGTAGTTAGCGGAATATGAAGGTGCGGTTTGTTTTTTATCTTTCGCTTTGACTCTTTTTCATGGGCAACCTGATTAAAATAAAAACCCAAAGAAAAAGAACAAAAGAAATAAGTGGAAAAATCCATTTAAAACATTAAAAACAGGAGTTTTTTGTTTGTTACCACATTATTAATTTCCATTTGTGGCACCAACGTTTCCAGTTTTGCTCGTCCTTGAAATATATTACATTTTTCTGAAGCAAAACAAGCTCTAGTTATCGCAAAATGAAGATGTGGTAAGACAAAGTTACCACAATATTCAGTTGAGATAAACTCTAGTTACCGCAAAATCATAATGAAGTAAGCGCTACCGCAAAATCCAGATGAGGGAAGCTCTAGTTACCACAAAATCCAGATGAGATAAACTCTCGTTACGGCAAAATCATAATGTAGAAAGCCGTAATTACCACATTACCAAGATGAGGTAAATCATAGTTACCTCAAAATCCAGATGAGATAAGTCCTACTTATCACAATATCAATATGAAGTAAACTATAGTTACCACAACATCCAGAAGAAGTACGCCTAAGTTACCACAAAATCCAGATGAGGTAAACCCTAATTACGGCAATATCAATATGAGGTAAACCGTAGGTACCACAATATCCAGATGGGGTCAGACAAAGTTACTGCAATACAGAGACGTGTGGTCAGGTGAGGCATCACAGAGAAAAAATAAATTAAATAATTATATTTATCCAATGATTTGTACTATAAAGTTATTTTCTATATGACTTTGCAAATTTATTCTTTTTTTTTTAACTCAAAATCGCTGAATTTTTACGTTTACTGTTGAACTTCTCAGAAGAGACGTGAGGTGAGGCACCGGTCGTTCGTGCCTCACCACAGACTGATTTTGCTGTGCACTCAGCCCTGAGCTCTGCTGCTTTAAGGCTGTGAAAAGGGGTGAGGCACGCAGTTACCCTGCCTCATGTTAGGGGGCGCTCGTGAGCCCAGGGATTCTTGTAACTCCCGCAGAATAGTGACAGTAAACCACAATTTAGAGTTAGCAAGTCAACTTTAGCAATTCACTTTTTTCTTCTTGTCTGTTCTACTTTTTAAAGGAGGAAGATACATATTAAAGCTCAGTTTTCTAAACTGGACTTTGGGTCGAAGCAGGAGGTTAGAATTAAAGAACCAACGCTAAAGGAGCTAAAGGAGCTAAAGGAGCCAAAGGAGCTAAAGGAGCTAAAGGTGCTAAAGGAGCTAAATGGTTTGCTCCAGACGACGGGACAAAGACTCGCTCTTTTCAAACAGAGACGAACAAAATGGTAAGAAATTTAATGATTCAATCCACTGAAAATTGGGGAAACAAAATAAGGATAAAAACAATACAAAACCAGCTTTTTATTTCATACTATTAGAGCTATTTCATACGGACTTCAGAACTTTTATTTTGAAATTCTTTTTATTCTGGCCCCAAGTCACTGGGAGAAACTCGCTGACACTTGGTTTATATGTTTGTAAATCTGTTTGTGACGACATCAGAGCCTCATCAGCCGTGATCCTCACCGCACGTCACTGCCGCAATGTCAAGATGAGGTAAAAGGTAGTTACTGCCAAATGAAAATGAGGTAAGCCCTAGTTACTGCAAAATCATGATGACGTAATCCCTACTGCAAAAATAAGATGAGGTAAGCTCTAGTTACTGCAAAATCAAGACGAATTAAGCGGTCATTACCACAATACCCAAATGAGATAAGACCTTTACAAGATAAACCCTATTTTCTGCAAAATCAAGATGTGATAAACCTTAGTTACCACAATATCAAGATGAAATAATCCCTAGTTACCACAAAAAGAAGATGAAGTAAACCCAAGTTACTGTAAAATGAAGATGAGATAAGCCCTAGTTACCACAATACCCAGATGAGGTAAACCATAATTACAGTAAATGAAGATTTCCAGATATATCCAGTATCCAATATCTAGAAAATGAAGATGAGGTAAACTGTAATTATTGCAAAATCCAAATGAGATAAGCCCTAGTTACCACAATATCAATATGAGGTAAACCGTAGGTACCGCAAAATCAAGATAAACTCTAATTTCTGCAAAATCCAGATGAGATAAACCATAGTTACCACAATATCAAGATGAAATAATCCCTAGTTACCACAAAATCAAGATGGGATAAACCCTAGTTACAGCAAAATCATGATGAAGTAATCCCGATTGACTGCAAAATCCAAATGAGGTAAACCTTATTTACCACAATATCAGGATGAAATAATCCCTAGTTACCACAAAATGAAGATGACGTAAACCCAAGTTAACGCAAAATCCAGATGAGGAAACCCTAGTTACAGCAAAATCAAGACGAAGTAAGCGGTTATTACCACAATATCCAAATGGGCCCAAGTTACCGCAAAATCCAGATGAGTTAAACCACAGTAAAACCCTATTTACAGAAAAATCAAGATGAGATAAGCTGTATCCGCTGCAAAATCAAGATAAACCGTAGTTACCGCAATTTCAAAATCCAGTAAGTCCCTGTCCGTTCTTTGAAAAACCCAATAAAAAGTAAGAGCCCCACTTTGCCTTTACATCCCAATCTTTGTGTATATGTTTAACCGCAGGCCCTGAGAGCACAGGAGCGGCGTCTTCGTCCACGGCGCTGAGCCACTACGGTTTTACCTGATTTATTGGCTGTTATATTACTAATTGGGGTCGGGGCACTGGCAGTAAAACGAGGACGATGAGAGAGGGAGCGCTTGATGGAGGTCAGTATGTTCTCTCAGCCTTGTTTACTGTCTCTCCCGTCTCCAGCACTGCCAAATGTACACGCCACAGCACAGCAGCCGCCCGCGAGCGCCTGTGTGTGCGCCCGCGAGCGCCTGTGTGTGCGCCGGGTTTATGTGTGTGCTTATGCGCAGCTTGCAAAGGCCCCGTTAAGCCGTTAAACACATTGTATATATTTATCCTAGGGGGATGAATCCGGGGCATTCGACTGACGAGTCTTGGGTTTAGCCCCTGATCGGTCTGGCGAGGTGCGGAGAGGAGGGGGAGTGCGATGCTCGGGGATGAGTCACTGTTATTCCGGCGAGTAGTTAAATGGATATACTGTAAGCACTGACCCTGTTGACACGATGCAGGTTTAATCTGGCCGTGTGTGCGTGTGAGAAGAACCACACCGAGAGAGTTAATCAAGGAAAACGCAGCCTCATCAGCGTCCAGCGGAATGACATGATCGTGTCGCAAGCAGCTTTATATAACGTAGGGATGTGGTGACTTTATGAGGCCATTTGGGGGAGGTTTAAACGCGAGGTCAGGCCCGGCGACCAGGGCTGGACTGGGACAGGAAATCGGGGCTGGACTTTTTGGTCTGAACGGCCCCGGATCCCCATGACTCGAAAAAAGAAATTTACAATGAACAGACTCTGAGCTCAGGGGCTGGTGTTTCTGCGTCAGCCTCGCCCCGGGTGATAAAGAACTGGACCAGGACCACATCTGCGAGGGGCCCGAAGTCGTCAAAATAGGAGGCAGATGCAGAAAAGTCCCATTCAGTACAATTTATTTGCGGCACCGTGGAACTCGTGCAAGAAATTATACATTTTTACAAAGAAATAACTGTGGTCAAGGTAAAATAAAGCAACAGAAATGAACAAACTGAGGAAAATTGCTGCTTCTTAAATAGTCGCCGGCCTAAGGAAGCACCTCCCCCGGCGAACACCGTCTCTTCTTCCAGCTTTTTGCTTTTACTATTTCTCTCTCTGCCCAAGTCCCATAACTAAAATAGTGCTACAAACATAAACTATAAACACAAGACTGAAACAAAATACATAAAACATTGAAACAAAACAAAATGAACTCAAACCAGTTCTTCCCTCCACATGGTCCAGCCCACGGCCACGCCCACGCCTATAAACATGGTCCACATAGGCCACGCCCCCTCTGTGTCTGGACCATGTGGAGATTCACGTGAGTAAATTGCAATTTGAACTAATTAGCTAAACTTAAACAAATAAAATATCTTTAAAGTAACAAGTATGAGTGTGATGATTAAACGAAACAATCCCGGGATAGTTTGATTTAGTTTATATTGGGAAATTATTGAAAATGTCGCCCCCTGTCTTCTCCCCAGGACGAGCGAATAATCAAAAATCCAACAGTCTTATAGTCCACTTTCTTTTAGCGCTCAGAGAGGTGTTAAGATTTAGGATTTATTCATGTACGTTTAATTAATCCTTTAATCTGTGATGTTATCTGCGACTTGAAAACAGATTATTCATATCCCCTCCCCTTCCCCCTGTCCCCGCCCACTCCAGGAAACACGACAATCCAGGAAACGCCCGAGTTTGCGGCGCTGTGACAAATATAAAAGGTTTGATTTGAGTCAGACTCAAACTTTAGATGATCACACGGCGTCCACGTCTGATTAAAAAGTGTTTCATCCCAACCAAATCAGGAAGTGCGCTGTTAGCATGATAATGTTTGTTAACGATTAAGAATTCTTTAGGAAAGTGAGGAACAACAAACTGCTACTTCATGAAATGGTTTGTGCGTTTAAGTTTAAGTTTTTTTTCTTCTCTTTCTCTTTTGACTTAACCACTGTCTACTGCCCTCTGCTGGCCAACTAAGGAAACCTATATCAAAAATGTATTGTATGTAAATTCTTAACATTTTTACAATTTCTGAACATTTATTTAAACATCCAGACCAGCAGAGAGTCTAAATCTTTGACAAACACAGTTATAATGATACTAAATGATGCAAACACAGGGATCAGGGTCAAAAGCTTTTCATACATCAATAAAAACCTTTCTTTCCGGTTCAGCGCACAAACACTATCGCTGACAGCTTCACCCACAACAGTCGCGCTTTTATGACCTTCAGACTTGTGTTTAAAACATGACGGACATTTCAGAACCTGAAGCTTTTACGTTTTTCTTGGATTTTAACGAGACGAGAGTTTGGAAACTGTTTGGGCTGTTTCCTTTTTCACATTTGTGCCGTGGACTGACGGAGGCGGCTTTCCACACTCTGGGGATTAAACCAGTGACAAAATAAGGTTAAAAATATGCACTCGAACATAATTAGTAACAGGAGGAGCTATTTTTAAGAGTTTGAATCTAATAAATCTGCTCCTTTTCTTTTAATTCCTCTTGGACGTTTGGTTGCCTCAAACAAAATGTGTCACCATAACATCAAATATAGCAATAATATTATTTTGACCACAAATAGGAACCAATTCAGTTCATAAAAAATATTAAAAGCTGAAATAAAGTGCCTATTAAAAGCCTAAACAAAAGACGACAGGGTAAAGAGGATCTAAAGCTTTAATGTGTTGAACAGTTTTGCAGAACCTGGGGGATGTTTTCAGATAAATGTTCTGTAAAACTTTGCTCTGACACATCTTATTGTCAAAACACATTTATTTCTTCGCTGTCTGAAGTTCCGCCAGGCAGTCTGGGGTTTAGAGCGCTCGTCTCTAGATCTTAACAATTCAGAAACATGACTCGTAAACCACAGATTTGCTCTATTTTTAACTCGATGCTTCTTCAATGGAGCAATAGCCTTAAAATGTCTGTGGATTTACTGAGGTTCTGCAGAGTTTCCTCCTCGAAAACAGACCTGGAGTCGTGTTTCGTTTCATTCTCACATGTTTGAGTCACACTTTATTATTAGTCTGTAACATCTCCAAAGCTCAAAATGCTCTGTTCTACCTTGTGATGTCATGCAGTGGTAGTTTTCAAGGCGAGTTTTCAAGTTTAAGAGAAGAACTCTGCAGCGTTTTTGTGTTAAACGTGTGTGAATGAAACAAAACACAACGCCAGGTCTCCAGAAAACAGCGTAATATGGTTATTTAAGGTGTTTAGAGCTTCTTTTTTATAATTGTACGAGTCTCAGGTGCAGAATATCGATGATCGCTAACATCCAATGGAAAAAGACACCACTGCTTTGGAATCTCTGGGTTTTATAACGGTTGAATTTTCTGGAGTTTTAAAATTAGTCCTGGCAGGTGTTGAGATTAACTGTGTCAAATGTAACTCTGCACAATGAGACTTCAGCTCCTCCGAGGCAGAAGAGCCGCTCCAAATTTAAACCAACCACGGGCAGAACTTTCGAGGAAAATATTACATTTTCTTTTACAGAGTGATTAGATAAACACCAATGAGCACAATCTTATTAATGACCAATAAATAAATAAATATTTTTTTGCGAACGATGCAAACTGTCAAACAGAAACAGGATAAACGTGTCTTACATATCTGGCAACCCCGCCTCCTTTAGCGGAACAATCAGCTCTAAAAACATTAGATATTTCTCGTTTAACCGAGGCTGATGTGTCTTTGGTTTTGAAAAACAGAGAAAATCCTTAAACTGCCATTTTTAACCAGCACCAACTTTACTCACATCAGATAAAAAGACACATATGTTTGGTTTTTTTGTTTTTTTTTCTCACTGTCTGACATGAAATCCTACTAAACTTTTCCTGTTTTAGATCAATTAGAATTAACAAAATTATTTCTATTTGCTAAATGTCAGAATAATGACAGGATTTTTTTAGACAAGTCAGAAGTTTACATATATTTCATTAGTATTTGGGCCCATTGCGTTTAAACTTTTGGATTTCCTTCTTCAAGAGTAAAAGCCAAAGTTAAATCTGTCCCTGGACAAAAAGTTGTAGGAGTGAAGACGTTTCTCTGCTTGTCCAAGTCTCTCCTTCAGTTCTGGTCAGATTCCTGCTGGACACGGCCTTATATCTGTCTGAAGAGAGGATCTAACGACACTGAAACTGAAAACAGCTTTTATTTCTACTTTACTGGCTCGCTCTAATTTTTACTTTACTTTTATTTATTAGTTTATTTAGCAACGGAGCAGGGACAATGTGCAAAAAACATTAAAGCTGCTTTACACCAGATTATAGCCGAAGCCCTGAGCAGGTGAGAAATACAATATAAAATGTAAGAAATATAATCAACACACACTCACACACTACAAATGAACAATTATTACACAATTTTACAATCAAATCTCACTAAAACTATATCAGACCCATCACCATCTTACTGCTGATTCTCTATTAATAATTTCTTAACGTTAAATGAAAAGTTTTTCATGTCATGGGGAAAGTTTCAGACTTTGTGGCAGTTTGTTCCATTCTTTTCCTTTGTTTCTTGTGTTTGCTTTGGGTCTGATGATGCAGTTATAGACGGGGGGCAGATTAAGTCTCAGGATTGTCTTTCCTAACAAAAATAACTTCTTTAACTCCTCAGATCTGCTCCTCTGTCGTAACGTCCAGAGGTTCCAAAGATACAGACTCGTTGTTGGAGCAGGTGGTGGAGGTCTGGGTCGGCGGGTCGGGTACCGGACGAGGTGAGCTGGAGCGTCTAAGAAGCAAAATCACGAGGAAAAACTGACGAACAAACTGGAGCATGACCTGAACGGCGACTTGTGGAGTGTCGGAGCCTCGGTTCTTTTATCTTCACAGGTGGAGAAACGCAGAAGGGAGGAAGACGGCGCAGAACACACAAAAAACCCAAATCCTGACAACTTCCCTATCTTCAGAGGAGAGGTTAGTGTGTTTGAGATGTAGATGTACAGCAGACTGTGGTCCTGAGCTGCTCTCTCTCGTGTTGGTACATTTTCTTATGTAGATGTACAGCAGACTGTGGTCCTGAGCTGCTCCGTCTCATGTTGGTACATTCTCTTGTGGACTGACTGTTTAGTTTAACCCTGATCCTGAGGTGTGGCTTCAAATACATCCACAGGTGAGTCTCTAATTAACTCAAATAAACCAATCAGAAGCTTCCAAAGACATGACATCATCCTCTGGGTTTCCCCAATTATTTAAAGACATAGTAAGTCAGGAA
Organism: Periophthalmus modestus; assembly: GCA_019594935.1. Taxonomy (NCBI): domain Eukaryota; kingdom Metazoa; phylum Chordata; class Actinopteri; order Gobiiformes; family Gobiidae; genus Periophthalmus; species Periophthalmus modestus. The sequence goes on from JAIEZT010001318.1 coordinate 31,221,441, forward strand.
AAAATGTCAAAAAAAAAATCTTCCTTCTCTCATTATTCTGAAATTTAGCAAATAGAAATAATTTTGTTAATCCTAATTGACCTAAAATAGGAAACGTTTGCTCTGATTTCATGTCAGACAATAAAAACAAAAAAACAAATGTGTCTTTTTATATAGAGAATGTAAACTGGTTTCCGTATATACTTAAGCCACGTGACTCAAAGATTTGTCTAAACGCCTCAAACTCCCTGAAAGTCCTGTAACCACGACATTATCTTCATCTCAAACACAGAGCAGCTTTTACCTGTGCTGCCTGTGTGTCTCCAAACCACATGCAGAGACTTAATCAAGGAAAATCCAGCCTCATCAGCATCTACGGGAATAGCTCCGACATAACAAGGACCACAAATACACCTCCCCAGCGGCTCCGAGCCAGGGAGCGCACCACAGGTAAGTGGAGGCGGATATTTCGAGCGCCTGTTACGCACTAAAAGGACACATAGGGGTCAGTTAATTAGATTTTCCCTAATTAAATCTGCCTGTGTTTGACATACACCTCCTCAGTCTGGAGACGCCTCCCTGACCCCGGCGGCCCTCCTCCTCAGCCCCGTCCCCCCGTGTCAAGCTCCATCCGTCAGCTCCACCCGCTCCTCTTTCCCACAGCGCACACTTAGCTGACATTTCCCCAAATTTGGTGACATTTTATGACTTAACAGATGCGTCGTGGCGGATCTTGTCTGAGGTTTGAGGATGAGACGTGGCACTTTGGACGTGAGGGTTTGTGAAATCAGCTGGTTCTGTCAGAGGAGCAGATTAAAAAAAAAAAAAAAATACAACAAGATAAGTGATTTTTGTTTGTTTTTTTGTCAAGACTTATCTGTTATTCTTTCTCACTTGACTGTAAATTATCAAACAGTTGGACACAAACAGAAGCCCTGAGCGGCAAGTGCAAAAAAAGCGCATAATTTGGTCTCCATTTTCATATATATTTTGATTTCTAATGTGAGATTGCCTTTTTTATTTTCGCACCAGCAGCTCAAGGAAAAAAAACAAAACAAAAAATTATTTATTTATTTATATTTTTTAATGTATTTAATTAAATTTTATATATATATTAAATTTTATACATATATTTAATTTTATATTTATTTATTTTATTTACTTATTTTATTTTATTTTTTATTGCACCAGCAGCTCAATTATTTTGTGTTTTTTTTATTTTTTTTTCCTTGATGAGCTAAATCTGCACTCAACCATATCTGCTTGACTTTGGCATTTAAACAAATATACTGGGAAACACTAGTGAGTGTTCGATTTATTTATTTATTTTTTCCATCAGCCACAACTGCAGCGCAAAAAAAAAAAAAAAAGACAAGAAAACATTTTATTTGGAGCTGTCAGTTCAAAAAAAATAAAAAATAAATACATAAATAAGACAAGACTTTTTTTTGTAGCTATTAGTACAAAAAAAGGCCTGCAAGCTCACATCAGAGGGAAAGAAAACAAAAAAAAACAAAAAACAACAGCGTAGGAGATGTTGCCCAAATGATGCCCCCTCTTTCTTTTTTTTTTGTTTTTTTTGTTTTGTTTTTTTTCTTGTTTGCCGCTCAGAGCTTCTGTTCTCGAAGTCAGAGCATTTTGAGCTTTGGAGATGTTACAGCCGAATAATAAAGAAACAAAACCCAACTCCAGGTCTGTTTCTGACGCACAAACAGCTTCAGAACATGGATTAAAGCTGCAAGAGTCACTTTTGTGTAACGTAGGAGCTTTAAAGTTGAACATTTGACTCTCGTCCTGCACTAGTGACGTCATATAGTCAAATGTAATAAAGAAACATGCACATCACACACTGCGGCTCAAACCAGTCCAACAATGAGCTTTTTTTGCAGCTCTCTGTCCACTGTCTGACCCTGACCCCTTAACCTCTGACCTTTGACCCACCTGCAGCTCTGTCCACCGCCTCGTCTTTAAATATCGATTCATTTTATCCTGACTCAACGGGAAAAAAAATGTGGAACAGTGATGTTTCCGGGTGATATTCTGCACAATTAGCGTGTTTATTTATGTTTGTGCTAATTAACGTGCTAGCATACACACGCCCAGCAACATGAAGCGACGCTAACATGAGCTTATACAACACTTACACAATCAGTATGGATATTACACTTTAAAATGTAGAAATAATGACAGTAATGGCCTTGGACAACAAAGCTGCTTTGTTCAAATGTATTTCTTTTGCATAGAATGAGAGAGTTCTGTGCAAAATGGCTGCTGGAAATTGTATTGACTGACAATATCAATAGTAATGCATGCATTATTCACACAATATCTATCAGACTGCACTGCGTGTATTAATAAAGATTTTCTATAAGGACTAGTATTATTCGTGGCAGTTCGCTCTTTACTTTCAGAGCCACTGTTGGCAACTCATTAATCAGTCAAGGCCCCATTAAATGCCTCTAAAGAACTTTTGATTGCACACGCTTCATTCTAAAGCCTGTATAAAGCAGCCGAAAAGAAAACGATAAGTGTTCCTCCAGGAATACGCTGATTTGACTTGGAAATGCTGCCGGCCTCATGTGAAGTTTGGATCCAGCGTTGGCATTTTTGATGATGGAGTTTCTGCGTGAGGTCTGTCACACTCAGCTCCACAGAACCGAGGTTTAATGAACACGTCACGAGTTTGGACGATTTTACACTTTATATCCAGACAAAAGACGTCAAATATATGAAGTTAGATAAATGAAACTGGATCAGGGCCGTCAAACTCAGACTCACAGAGGCCAAAATTAAAAAGTGCGACGGAGTTTTTTTTTTTTTCATCAGCCACATCTGCAGCGGAAAAAAAAAAAAAAAGAAATTAATTCATCTGGAGCTGTCAAAAGAACAAAAAAGACAAGACTTTAAGCTCAAATCAGAGGAAAAAAATCAAAAAACAATGTAGGAAATATTACCAAATGATGCCACCACATTTTTTTTTTTATTATTTATTTTTTTTATTCTTCTTCAAGGCTTCCGTCCTGGAACATTTTGAGCTTTGGCTAAACTAAATATTTATTGAAAAATGTCCACAACATCGTCATGTTTTTCAGAAAGTTTGGATTAAATCTTCGTGAGGCGACAGGAGCAGGTGAAGTGTGAACAGAAGAGGTGGCACCAACACTTCAAAGCATTCTGGGAGTCGTAGTATTAGCGGTTCTTGCTCTACACTGGCACGACGGCTCTAATACTTATTTGATATGATCTCACAGGCCAAATATAATTATATCGAGGGCCAAATTTGGTCCGTGGGCCTGAGTTTGACAGGTCTGGTCTCGGGCGAGAGTGGCTCAGCCGGTCGAGTGTTTGTCCACTTATCCGGAGGTTGGAGGTTCAAATACTGCTCTCGATGTCGACATCACTGGTCGAGCGTCTGATCCACAGGTTGGTGGTGCAATTCCAGCTCCCACAGATGAACACTGTTGTTGTGCTCTTGGGCAGGACACTTAATCTTCCTTGCTGAAAGGGTGAGTGTTTCCTAGATCTAAGCAGCGCTTTCAGCCTTAAAGATGAACAAACTCTTTTAAAAAATCAGACCGTTTCTCCTTTAATCTTCTTTTTATGATGATTATTTCCGTTTTGATTTGTTGTATTGTGATTTTAATGTCTGTCTTATTCTGTAAAACACTTTGAATTACTTTGTATAACAGTTACGCTGCAGAAATAAACTCGCGCTGCCTGAAGAAAGAAGGTAAACAGCTCTACAATTTAGTTTTTTATATTTTATTTACAAATCCTCAAAGCAGCCACCGTTTGCTTAGTCGAAAAAGAGTCAATAAACTGTTTTCTTTACTACATAATTCCATATATTTGCTTCATATTTTTGGTGTAACAAACGCTGAGTAACAAACTTTTGTCTGGGAGTTTACATGAAGCTGTAACATGAAACATTCAGTCAGTTTTTTGTGTTTTTTGTTCCGTTGATTAATGATCTAAACATGTTGGAAATGGGTCTGAACCTCAAATCAATTTGCTATAAAAAAAAAAAAGAGTTTGGCTCAGATTTTGCAAGATCTTGTTTCATTTTGTATGTTTTGCAGTCAGCAGTTTATCTGAGTTATGTAAGAGCCATTAAAAACAGCAATAACCAATTAGAGAGAACGACCCGCCCCATAAAACTCTGTCTGGACGCACTTTACTTTCCCAACAAAACTTCTCCCCGCTCCCTCCCTCCGTCCCGAACTCCCCTTGAGCTGTCCAAATGTGTTTGTTTGTGTTCGCCTCTCCAGGAAGTTTGAACGCGCCGCCGCCATCCCCCGCCCCCTCCGCCCCGTCCGCCAACCACCAGACCCCCCCCTTCCTCCTCGTCCCAGCTGTTTCCTCCGTCCTGGCTCTCCGTACCTCAGCGGGACGTCTCTGCGCCCCATTCCACCCTCATCCATCAGCCCTAATCCCTAACCTGCGCTTCTCAACAGGAGGTCGGGGTCGGTACACTGCCCCCTCCCTCCGCTCCACACTTCTCCACAACATCCATCCTACAATGCCCCCTCATTTCCCCCGCAGCACGCCCCCACGGCCCCCTGCCCTGGCACCCCGGCGCTGTTGTCTGTTGCCATCCTGATTGGTCGACGAGCGCTGCATCGCAAACAAACATCGACTTCCAGACTGGGGATTTTAACTACCAACCCCACCGGCTGTACAGAGATTTTTTTTTGCTCTTTTGAAGTTTTTATAGCATGCCAAGTCACTCCGGCTCTGCGACCAGCTGCCGATCGCATGCAAAGTTGTTTACATCTGTCACTGCGGGTGTGTGAATTCCAGGATGTTGGTGAGCAACTGTCACCGGCTCGAAACGGGAAGTCCGAGTTCTTCCCGAAAACTTCCAACTCTCAGCGTATTCAAAACCTGTGAACGTCGAACTATTGTCATTCCCAGATTCCCAAGGCCAAATCCACGGACGTTCAGCCCCATCGCCTCCCGTAAAGACACTTGATGAATCGTGTTTGTCGTTTCGCTCAGTGCCAAACCACTTTTATTATCTGTGTATGCATTGTATAAGACCCAGGTCCATTGTTTTTGCCAAGGTCCAAAGCCCCGACATTTGGACCGGGAGCGTTTGGGTTCGACTGTGTGTTTGGTGATTCAAAGTTAAGGCATGTTGTTTATTTTTGTATACATTGGATTCAGCTGCAACGCGCCTCACGCATCTGATTCTACATCTATGTAATTTCGAAGTGGAGAAGACGGAGAGAAAAGAGATTAGATTGTGTTTGGGACCGCACAGGCACCGGGCTGCAGCTGGAAGTGGTTTGGTGAGCTTTTGGAAATCAATTTTGAACAACTTTGCACGAGCACTGATGTGTTTGGAATGTTTATCGTTTTTTTCATGTTGCGAGCTCTATTATTTGGTTTGTTTTTTTTAACCAGATGCCCCCTTCTATTTGCAGCTACATCCAAAGAGACAAAGCAGCGTGGGTCAAGTGTCTCGCACATCCAGCGACCACAGACTGTGAAGAAGTGAACGAAAGTGTGACGTCAGTGAAGCTCACGAGGCCAGAGCAGGTACAGGGCGAATCTGGAGCAGAGTTAAAACAAGGACCTGGTTTGTCTGTTTTTAATGTTCATATGTGATTTACAGACACAAAAGTGAAATAAAAAACCCAGGATCATGTAGAGGGTTAATACGAACATTTAAGACCAAAATGAGTCTGACAGCAGCAGGTACAGAGAGGGGACAGTTTTTCAAAGGACAAAAAATTGACAAAAAAAAAAACCCTCAAAATAACAAAAAAATAAATAAATAAACTCAAAATAACTAATAAATAAAAATAAAATAAAATAAAAAATGAACTTAGAATAACTAAAAAAAAAAAAAAAAAAAAAAAAAGTATAATAATAAAAAAAAAAAAAAAAAAAAAAAAAAAAATGAAGAAAAAAAACTAAAAACATTAATAAATAAACTCAAAACAAATAATTAAAAAAAAAAAAAAAATAACTATAAAAAACCCAAAACAAAACAAAAACCTCAAAATAAAAAATTAATAAAAATAACTGAACCCCAGGATCATGTATAGTACATGTGTCAACTCAAGGCCCGTGGGCCACATGTGGCCCTCCACATCACTTTATGTGGCCCTCGACAGGGCAAATTAAAAGTAATGATGGTCTTTAAATGTCATTTTATCAGGAGATACACAGTTACACAGTTATATTTTTACATCTAGACAAATGCATGTGTAATATTGGTAACTTGAATAAGTAATAAAAACAGAAACAGTTAATTAACAAGTTAAAAAAGTAGTTTCAATAGATTTAATTTAATCTGGCCCTGTGAGTGCAGCCATTTAGCTAATGTGGCCCTTGGTGAAAATGTGTTTGACCCCCCTGATGTAAAGGGTTAATATGAACATTTAAGACCAAAATGAGTCTGACAGCAGCAGGTACAGAGAAGTCAGGAAGTGCGCCCATAATCACTTCCTGTTTGGGTCGGGGCGGCTAGCGGGTTAGCTACGTCCAGTTATATAAACAGTCTAAGGCAGGAACCCAACAGCTCGACTTTTCCACTGCTGTGAATGTTCTGAATGTTCAGTGTCTGTTTTTGTTTCTGACACAGGGTCGCGATGGTCGGACTCTGGTCTGAGATATGAGGGAGGTACAATAGTCTCTGTGCACAACAGCGCCCTCTACTTCACTGTTGGTGTCACTACTTCCTGTCCAGTTTTATCTCTGAGGTTTTTGCAGAGTCACAATAAAATCAATAAATATTTAAAGATCAGACAGTGGACAGGGAGCTGCAGGGGGTCAGAGGTCAGAGGTCAGGGGGTTAGGGTCAGGCAGTGGACAACGTTAAACACGACACAAATAAAATGAAAACTTTACGAGAGACACTTCTATGTTTAGAAAGAGACATGTTTGTGTCTCAATGCTAATGCTAATTTTAAGGCATAAAAACTATTAAAACAACACCAACTGAACTATTCTACATTTAAAATAACTGAGTAGTCTTTTAATAGGTTGTTTATTTTAGTTTTATGATTTTAATAACGGTGAGCTAGCTAGCATGCTGCCGTGAACACAGAGTTTATTCAGCAAAGTGAATCGTCCTTAAACATGTGTTGGAAAGTTTAGTTTATTCTTTATTTGTCAGGGACCATCTTACAAACTTTCCCTCTGCAGAAAATATTTATCTGTTCCTTTTTACTGTGTGTAATAACTGCCTATGGCCCCCTACTGTTCTGGCAGACCTATTACAGCATTTATAGACGTAGAGTTTGTTTGTGTGAATGTGGATCGTGCTAAATATGTCCCTAGAATTCATTTAGGTTGCTTCATGTTGCAGTTTATTTTTTACAGTTATTCTCTCTGTTTCTTGTCTGTAAAACCCCTCACCACACACTTTATACACTTTTCTCACACAGGCATTAACATTTTCTCACATTTCTCTCTCGTTTAAACACAAAGTTCAAACCTTCGTCGGTGCCTTTGTCGGTGCAGAACGTTTCATCGACATTGTGGGTTTTGTCGGGGAGAAAACTTGCAAACATACAGCACTTCAGAGTCACACTGATCCAACATTTATGTAAATTTGTCTGACACATTCTGTACTGTACAGGAGACACGGAGGAGACTGAGACTGATGGACACGCAGAACACAATGGTCTACAGTCCCTCAGCCAATCAGGACGCAGAACACAATGGTCTATAGTCCCTCAGCCAATCAGGACGCAGAACACACAGTTTCATAGGCCATGGAAGGTGAAACATCTTTTCCTGTCGCCTCTATATAAACCCACTGCTTCCATAACTCTGCGTCTCATATAACTGTGAGTCGAGTATAAACCCAAACCCCACAGACTCTCACTCTCTCCGTCTCTGGTGTGTCACATACACTGGCGTAAGTACTTCAGACAGTGCAAACAATACGACTTAAGAAACCCAATTTCTCACCTATTTCTCATTGGTGTGCTTCAGTGATCTTGGGGCCGGGGGCGGTGCTGTTTTCGCCTGTTTTTGGTCCCACTCGGATGACACTGTTTTACCTGAGCCTGAGGGAGCATTATTTGTCCTTGTATATGGAACTCTACACTGTACCACAATATCTCGGAAGTGTTTTGCTAGTTTCCAGCGCTACAGGTTAATATTAATGATGGTGTCTTGCCTGTATATTCTCGCTCGGTGTGTGTCCTGTCCCTGTGAGGCTGAATGTATGTGCGCTCCCAGCAGGTCAGCTGAGGTAGCCAATAGAAGGAGCTGTCTGCTATTTTCTGCTTTGTAAATCATCCTTAGGCTTTTTCCCTCTGTAATCTCTTGCGCTCATGTCCAGGCAGCTCTGTTTACATAATTACTTCCCTGAATACATCAGAGCTGGCTTCCTTCTTTTCTGTGCAGTCATCCGAGCTTTCTTTGTAGCCGTTTGGACGCAGTTTGTTTATTAAAAGCAACTCGGGTTTGATTATTATCCAAATTAGCCGCGGTAAAGATATACAGTTGCTAACGCGATCTCAGACTTAACAAGGCGTCCGTGTTGTTTACTTATGGTAATGATGCAATTTTCCAGCTACGTTCATGAGACATCCTTGAGGAACATGAGGTGTCCTTAGATTCCCGAAAAGGTTTTAAAAGATCCTCATACGGCACGGAACGGTTGATAAATGAAAGTCTTAAACTCTGCTTCCATATGGAAACGCTGACCTTTTAAGGAGCAAGTGGAAACGAGTGTGAGGAGCATTCACTTAAAGTACTTTGAGCAGCTAGCTTTACTCATTTTTTCATTTTCCTCAGCTCATCCTGGTAAGGTCACAGGAGGCTACGCTCTCCTCAGTGCGTGGCTTTTGTGGTCGACCTCGAGAACTCCAGCGATCACACAGGCACAGATACCGAAGTGTCTTTTCTTGTTCCATGTTTCTTTTACTGTACAGTCGTCTGTCACTATATCGCGGTTCACCTTTCGTGGTCTCGTCGTTTTGCAGATTTTTTAAAATTCAAGTTTTTATGCTTTTTACAGCGTATGAACAGACTCGCCACTCAAAGACGACGCTCGAACTGAACCGTTTCGATCCAGTTACAGTCTTTCTGTTTCTGATCTTTCCACCTGAATTACTTTTTTGTCTCATTTTTTAACCAAGCTAAGTTCTATATTAAAGGTCCTAGATTATACAAAATTAAGCTTTAAGTCATGTGAGTAACACTTTATCATTAGTCTGTAACATCTCCGAAGCTCAAAACGCTCTGTTCCACCTTGTGATGTCATGAAGTGGTAGTTTTTCAGCTCTTTTCACTTTTAGTTCAGTCGAAAATTGGCAATTCCAGGGCGGAAATGATCCGAATGATTCTAGTGAAGGTGTTTGGAGTTTAAAAACACAGTGGAGCACTTGACATCACACTTATGAGACAATAATGAAACAAAACACAACTCCAGGTCTGTTTGTGATGACGAACAGACCTGGAGTCCAGCGTGAAACAAAGACGAGGAGTACAGTACAGGGTCAGAGATGACAGGTGCAGAGGTCAGAGAGTGCCAGAGGCAAGAGCTGGTGCCAGAGCTGGAGCAAGAGCAAGTCTGAAGCGGAGCAAAAATCCAGAAAACAGGAGAAAAAACAGGAAAAAAAAACATGAACTAAGCTAACAAAGTGTATTCACGTTGAACACGCGGACGATCTGCACCGAGTGTCTGGTCCTGGCTCCTCTTATCCGCAGCAGGTGTGATGATGATGATGGTGTTGATCTCCAGGTGCGTGTGGGAGGAGCCAGGAACCCGCCCAGCTCCAGAATCAGGCAGGTGAGGGAAGGAAAGAGCAACACACGAGGCAGGAACAGAGACGGCCATAATCCGGGGGTTTACATTCATATTTAATCATGTTTGTTTAACATCCACTGTCCCAATCAAATAAATGAATAAATAACAGCGATACTTACTTAATCTAAAAGTCGGTATCAATTTTTAAAAGGTGGTATTGTCCCATCTCTAAATGTTTGACTCCTTTTTTTATCCTCATGAGCTCAAATATACACCAGACTCCCAGCAGTGATGGAAAAAACGCTTTAAAACGTGTTTAGTTACAGAAAACTGCAGAGTACTGGATCCTGAATACTTAGAATAGTTTTACTTCAAAGCAGCTTTATGTTTGTTTCTCTGTTTTTCATTACTCACTGGAGGAAGCAGAACAGATGATTTTGGATGAAACTCGAGGCTTTGGCTGGTCCCAGACTCTCGACACGCTTTACATCTTTAAATATGTTCAAATCTTTGTTGAAAACTCATTTATTTGCTCTTACTTTAACACGAGCTGAGCGGGACTTTGTGTTGTTTTGTATTTGTTGTGTTCTGTTGTATTTTTGCATGTTTTGTTTTATAAGATTGCACTTTACGCTGTGCAGCTCTTTGGGCAGCGGTGGTTGTTTTTAAATGCGCTTTATGAATAAATTTGACTTGACGTGACTGGACTTGAAGGAAAATCACATCTGCCTCACCACAAGAGCTGGGGTTTGTATTTTTCCAACTGATTCTGTGCAGATTGAGTCTAAATTGTGTGATCAAAAACCACGTATTCCTTTGAAAGAGTAACTGTACCAGATTAGTTACTTGAAATTAGTATTCAGGATATGTATCGTGTGCTGTTTCAGTTGTGTTAGGACGTTTCAGTTGGTTTGTTTGTTGGATTTTTAGTATAGCAAATCAATACACAAGATTATCATTTATAAAGAGTATTTAAAGGAAAGGATTGGTGGTTCCCTCATTCGTGAACAAGACCCTGAGATACTTGACCTCCTCCACTTGAGGCAGAGACTCTCCACCCACCCGAAGAGGGTGGCAAGACACCTTCTGCCAGTCGAGAACCACGGCCTTGGATTTGGAGGAGCTAATTCTCCTCCTGGTTGTTGCGGTAAAGAAGGAGCTGAGTCGAAAGGCAAAGCTCCGATTCACCCTGGTCAGTCTACGTTCTACCCTCATCTATGGTCATGAGCGAAAGGACAAGATCGCGGATACGAGAGGTCGAAATGGGCTTCCTCCGCAGGGTGGTTCAGGATGCCGCCTGGACGCCTCCCTGGGGAAGTGTTCCGGGCGTATCTGACCAGTGAACTTCTGCCTTGTGTTGTTTTGTGAGGTGTTAAGGAGCCACGAGACACAGCGGGAACTTTTGGAGGCTGTCACCTTTAATCTGTTTCACAAAAATATAAATCTGTATGAACACCTGCCTCAGTTGGTCCAGCCCACACGACACGAGAGAAGACAATGACATGACATCGCCACATAAATAAACGGACAATGGAACAACAAGTTAGATAAATATGAACTTAAATACAAATAAAATGTAAAGAAAAGCAAAGATAATCACAGCAGGACACTTTAACAATGGGATAACGACGGACGACTGACCTCTTCCCAAAACTGGTTCGCAAAAGGAAGAGGCGGGAGTCAAACTGCGAATTTATACCAAAAAGGGGCAAAAGCTGGAGGACGTGTCTGGGGTGAGGTGAAGTCTGGGAGTCCCTGGATAAGAAGAAGAACATGGATGGATGGATATGTACTGTATTTATGTATTCAGCTACTTCTCAACACTGTCCACCAGCGACGTTTCCGTTCCGTTTCACTTTTACCAATTCACAAGATTATCATTTATGAAGAGTATTTAGAGTAAAGGTTTGGTGGTTTTCAGATTCTTCACATGTGTTGAACCTGATCAGCGCGAGAGACTATACCCAAGAACTCACCGTGTTACAACAAAAACCTGCATTTTTAACATCTACTTAGCCGCTCCACATCTGTATTAAACATTATTGGCTCAGAAAACGCCGTGATGTCACCTGAAACCCGGCCATCCATCAAGTATAAAACAATTACTTTGGAGAACCACAAAACGAGCTCTTGTGTGTGGAGCGCCCTCTCTGGCCAACGCACGGGTTTTAATAAAGTCGCCGTCGTTCATTTTGTGTGAAAACGAGGTTACTGCGACTCACAGAGGGTTAGTGGGAGTGGGAAGGAGAAGCTGTCAGATACACGTCTAATTTTAGGCCCCGGGGCTCACTCACAACCTAATCTAGTCATAGTCACCAAACAGGCCAGAATGTGCCGCGAGCGCTAATCAACACGCACGCTAACACGTACACAGGCGCACTTTGTCAAACTCGCCTTCGCACTCGCCTTTTTTACCGTGGTGATCATTGTGGTTGTTTAGTCAGTCGTCTGATGTTGTTCTTTCCTCAGATCACCTCTCCTGTCTGCCTCACATGCTGCTGCTTCTTGGAAAGACTCTGTTTCGTTTGGATAAAAATATAAAATTCTGGCAGTTGGAGACTACACAGAAAAATAGCGTTTGCCCTGCGTTGACCCATCGTGAATACAACATGATTTCAAACCTCTTCCGTTCTGTTCCATGCTTTATTTGAGGCTAAACCTGAACCTGAAGTGTGGCTTTTTGTCAAGAGCTGATAACGTTTCTATGGCGTCTTCAAATTAAGAGCAAATACAGCCTTGATCTTTGCCTGATATAAACTACGCACTTGGAAAAATGAACTGTTTTCTGTGTCTAATGGAGTTTGTAAAAGTTTAATGAGAAAAGTGTGTGCAAGTCCATGACCAAACACAAATCCAGGTAAATTTAATAAGGCTGTTTGTGTGGAGAAAAAACAGAACGTCACAGACACTTTGGGGATTACACTCGGGTCAAAAGTTTCTTACAAAACTGTTAACAAACCTGGTATAACTGTATAAAACTCGTATTAGTCTGAGACACTTTATACCGTGATCGTTCCATCGTTGGACCAAGTGCTGACGTGGTCCCAATTCGCCAAAGTTCCCTTAAATTCGCTTTCGTTTCGTTCGCATCTAATTACAAAACTTCCGACGCAACAAGTGCTGTTCCATTTCATGCTCCGGCCTAAAATTTGCCCTGCGTTTCCATGGAGATCGACCGCAGCCGAGCAGACTTCGCCCACCGCTATATCCCATCATGCACCACGTCTACACAAAAAACTTTACCTACAACAGAGCGACATGAAACTGTTAAAATGTGAGTAAAGGTCTGAACGAGGCGACTCTCAGTGACGTCCTCACACTTGTAGCTTGTGTAGCTATTGTAAAGTTTAATATTCTTCCTTATTTGAGAGTTTATTCTGTCTTTAAGGAGCGACGAGTGGACGGTGGAGTTTATCTGTCTGAGGGGGGAGAATGGCACTTATTCACCAGGACAAATTCTTCACAAGCCACAGACAGAGGGTGAAGTACGATTCTTTTCAGCACGAATACGAGTACACGGAGGAGCATCAAGTGACGTGAGGTTCATGAGGCTCTGATGAGGCACAATCAGATTTACAAACATATAAACAGGTGTCAGAACATTTGTCCCGGGTCAGTTTCTCTCCCAGTGACTTGGGGCCAGAATAAAAAAGAAATTCAAAATAAAAGTCCCTAAGTCTGTATGAAATAGCTCTAATAGTATGAAATAAAAAGCTGGTTTTGTATTGTTTTTATCCTTATTCTGTTTCCTCAGTTTTCAGTGGATTGAATCATTAAATTTCTTACGATTTCGTCCCACTCTGTTTGAAAAGAGCGAGTCTTTCATCCTATCGTCTGGAGCAAACCATTTAGCTCCTTTAGCTCCTTTAGTTCCTTTAGTTCCTTTTTAGCTCCTTTAGCTCCTTTAGCTCCTTTAGCTCCTTTAGCTCCTTTAGCTCCTTTAGCGTTGGTCCTTTAATTCTAACCTCCTGCTTCGACCCAAAGTCCAGTTTAGAAAACTGAGTTTTAATATGTATCTTCCTCCATTTAAAAAGTAGGACAGACACGAGAAAAAAAGTGAACAGATCGATAAACTTGACTTGCTAACTCTAAATTGTAGTTACTGTCCCTATTCTGCAGGAGTTACATGAATCCATAGGCCTCACGAGCGCCCCCTAACATGAGGCAGGGTAACTACGTGCCTCACCCGGCGCCTTTTCACAGCCTTAAAGCAGCAGCGTCACTGCTACAGCTCAGTCAGAACAAGTGAGGCACGAAACGGCCTGTGCCTCACCGAGCGTCTCTTCAGTATTTCAACGGTAAAAGTAAAAAATCAGCGATTTTGAATAAAAAAAGAATTAAAATTTCAAAGTTAAATAGAAAATAACTTAATACTGCAAATCATTGGATAAATATAACCATTTCATTTATTTATTCTCTGTGCTGACAGGTGAAGCCTCACCTCACTGCACCTCACTGGGAGGATCCTTCTTCAGGACGGTGCCTTTGGTGAATTGGGACATGGCCAAAATGATCCTCCTGTCGAGATTTGTGTCTCCGCACCACTGCACACGCTCAGTCAGCAAAACTCAGGTAAATGCTGCTTCTAAAACTCAAATCACAAAATGATTCATATTTCTGTATCTTGACGTTGACATTTTCTAGTCGAGCTTTTTTTTGTGTTAGTCTGATCAAAAAAAGTATGAATTTTGTAAAATAATTCTGTCTGTTCTGGACGTTTTTAACATTTATAACAAACTAAAATAGCTCATGTTTTATATGTTTTTATATGAGCTCACATGTTCTTTAGTCGTACTTTTGTGAGATTTTTACATATCTCTTCTCGGGGAGCGCTGCATAATCCACTTACCTGTAGAAACCTGTTTTTTGTGTCCACTTTTAAAAGACTCGTGGAGCTTGTGAAGTGCAAAACAAATGTGAGCCATTATTCATGTTACTGTCTAATGTGTCTGAGGCGTTAATGAAAACAGTCGGGTTCTTCATTAAAGTCTAGCGCCCCCTGGTCACTCCCGCACGCTCAAGGCCTCTCGAGTCATTAGACAGAGGCTTTAGAAGTTCAACTTTTCTTGTAGCTTTGCATTCTTGTAGCTTTGGGAGCAAAACAAAACCCGGATATCCCAGCTCTGCCCCTGTCTGCTCCGGCGCATGTGAACACTCGCCCTGCGCCTCTGTGATGTAACGCTCAGTCTGTTTGTTTGGCCTACTTTCTCCTCTATCTGCGCTGATCATCTGGCTCGCGGGAGGGGGGAAATCCCATGATTCCCTGGGCGTGTGCACGCGCGATGGGCGGAGTCACGGGCCGCGCACCTGAGCCTCTAGATTAGCCGTTAGCCCCCTCCCCTCGCGCACACACACTCAGTCCATCCCTTAGGTTAATGACACTGACATGAAGGATATTTGCTTCCTGCCTCATTCCCTCTGAGATCATTAGGCGCCGTTGTGCGACCTGATTCATCTTCCCCTCTGCCGCACGTGTCCACCCATCCACAGTTCCTACCAGATGTATGCCCCGCAGCTAGAGTCACGCTTCCATCCCTCACACACCTCCTGCCCACCTCCACGCCGGCTGCTTCCTGGCACGAATCGCACTCGCCTCACCTGGAGCTGATAAGGACTCGCCGCCGCCATTACAGAGGTGTGCATAGGATTACCTTCTACCATATCCTCCCATCCCATCTTCCCATTCACCCATCCGTCAATCCATCCATCCCGGCCAACCTCTCACCTCGGCCCGCGATCCATTTCCCAGCAACCCCCTCGGTGGCTCGCAGCTATTCTCATTACTAGCCAGGGTGCCAGAAAGACGGGATGATGTTAGCGATGGTCCCCTCTTTATCTCCCTTACTGCCTCGTCTCTCCGGGGATTTTTTTTCTTCTTTTTTGAGGGAGCGAGGACGAGACTGAGTGTGAAAGACTGAGGAGATGATGGCGCTTGGTGGGGTGCAAATGGGGTGAGATGACAGAACGGGGGGTGGATTATGAACGAGCGGGATGGGGGGGCACGGGAGACTTGACAGGACAAGTACTACAGGGGATGGGGACGGGGTGGTTGGATGGATGTCGTCATGGTGACAAGTCGCCTTGGTAACAGCCCATTTTTCCAGACAGATAGACAGACATAAAAGGGGCTGATTGCTGAGTGCGACTGTAAAAAGGGGGTGTGTGGGCAGGACACACCCACGTTTGAGCGGAGCCAGGCGCCGGGGCGGGTACGGCCCAGCATATGTGTGGGGAAGGTGAGATGCAAATTTAAAATTAAACTCTACTTGTTATGGAGGAACAACAACAGTTCTGCGGCGAAAAGATAAATCAGGTTTCACAGATTTACATTTTATTCCTGGTAATGAGTTTTTATGTTTTTTTGGATCAAGTTGGTTTCACAAAACACCAAAAGGAGACTCACTTATAAATCTGATATTATTAGCAAGAAGCAAGAGCGCTATGCTAACACACATCACAACTTCACCTCATGATGATGGATGTTTTGTACTTACATTTAAATTTGGACAAAGATTTTCGTCCCTCTCACACTTCACTTGGACCTTTAACCTTTTAAACTCTTCTTCTTCTTGAATTGTTTCCAAGACCCAAAATGGCGCCAGCTAAACTTGAACAACTTGAACTGTACAGTTAGTTTTTTGGCTGCTTGTAATAATAATGAGTCACCTGGGACACGCTGAGCCAACTGTACGACGCTCATGAAATAATAGAAGTCTGTCAGTCACACACACGGCACATTCACACTGTGCAGAGGGGTGGAAGTGTCTTGCCTAAAGACACAACAACAGTTTTTGACACTGGTGCCCCACTGTGGCCATATTTTTGATCCATTAAAACAACTGCTAACATACATCAGAATGCTAATTCAACACATCATCACAGTGCTAACACATATCACAATGCTAACTCACATCACAATGCTAACACGCACCACAATACTAACACACATCACAATGCTAACACACATCACAATGCTAACACAATGCTAACACACCATCACAATGCTAATTCAACACATCATCACAATGCTAACACAATGCTAACACACCATCACAATGCTAATTCAACACATCATCACAATGCTAACACACCTAACACAATGCTAACACACATCACAATGCTAACACACATCACAATACTAACACACATCACAATGCTAATTCAACACGCCATCACAATGCTAACACACCCAACACAATGCTAACACACATCACAATGCTAACACACCTAACACAATGCTAACACACCATCACAATGCTAACACACCATCACAATGCTAACTCAACACACCTTTACAATGCTAAAACACCATCACAATGATAACACTCCATCTCAATGCTAACTCAACACACCATCACAATGCTAACACTCCATCACCATGCTAACACACCATCACTATGCTAACACTCCATAACAATGCTAACACACCATCACAATGCTAATACACCATCACAGTGCTAACATACATCACAATGCTAACACATCGTCACAATGCTAACACACCATCACAATGCTAACACATCACAATGCTAACACACCATCACAATGCTAACACACCACCACAATGCTAACACACGATCACTATGCTAACACGCATCATAATGCTAACTCCAGCTCTCAGTCCAGTCAAACCTGATAAAATACTTCACATAAATCGACAAAAACATGTGTGATGACAGAATAAGTGAATATGTCCAAGAAATAACTCTAAAATAACTTGGCAATGACATCCTATTGCACTAATTAGCAGTTAGCATGCTAACACAGTTTTAGACAACACATTAGCTGCTAAATGTACATACTTCACAAATCCTAATTATTCCAAAAGCTACTGAACACTAGCGTAGCATTCTTGGAGCTAACTTTGGAGGTCAGTTTTAAGAGCTTGACACATTTACAAGTCAAATCTTGATTAAATCTCGTTGTACAACTCAATGACCGGGCCGCCATCTTTTCTGTCACATCGGACATAATTAAATTAAAATGAGAAACGAAACGCCCATGTTTATTACAGAACAGGTTTTATGCTGCTAGCTGGCACCGGCTTTACGTGCTAACTTTCCTCTGCCAAATATATATGATGGCAGCGTTTTAGTCCCTTTGCATGATTGTTTCAAAGACTCTTTGAAATGTCTGCGCGGCAACCTCTCACAAAATGTCTACATACCATCTGTACCATCTGTTGCTGTATTCATAAAGCGCCGTTTCTTTTGTGCACGACCGTCACTACAAAGCTTTGTTTGTGTCTTTGAGCGCTGGGAGATCGGGCCAACAAATTTGCTCCTGATGAGGCCTTAGATGTCTCTCGTGCTGTTTAACATTTTAAAAACTTCAGTCCGACCAGGTTTGTAGAGCAATTTGAGAATTTTTTTAGCTTTTGTTTTTGTTCTCCATCCAACCCCTTTTGGATTAATTTATTCTCATTAGCATAACAATAACATTTTGGAACAGGGTGAATGCTGCCCTGCGGATCACTTAGATTGGCATGAAGTGATTTTGTGGGAGCGCCCGAGAATACAAATCACATCTCTCCCACTCCTGGCGGCTCACTTGCCCTCTAATGTGAGACGGTTGCATCAACATTTCATAAGGGGCTAAATAAAGAAAAGCATTCCCATAAAGTCACAACGCCGGCGCACATTGTCAGCTCGGATCAGTGTCACGCCGCTTCCACTCGCCGTCCTGGAATCTCACCAAAGCGTTTGCTCCACGTCTTCGAGGCAATTGTGCGTTTATTTCGTTTAATTTTCTTCGAGTGAAAAAACAGATTTGATTTGATGTGTTGTGATGAGAGCGATAATTGAAGAAACGAAATGATTATCATAATTAATGTTTTATTTATGTTTATTTTAATTATTTATTCATTATTTACTGTATATTTTATGTATGTATTCAATTTATGTATTTATTTTTATTGATTTTTATAATGTATTATTTATATTTTCTTTATTTGTATTATTTATTTATTATTTATATTTTACTTTCTTCTATAAAAAAAAAATTAAATGACTTGACACATTGTAATAAGAGTGATCATTTAAAAAAACTAAAAGATACATTTAAAAGTGTATTATGTAGCGGACGCCATTTTATATCAATGTAGAAAACCAGACGCGTTACATGAAAGTAGCATGTGTGAAGTCTGCTCGGCGGACGCCATTTTCTCCTGTAGAAGAAGTGACGCGTGGTGCATGATGGGATAGCAGTGTGCGAAGTCTGACGAAGTGTTCAACTGACGAAATGTTCAACCGACAAAGTGCGCAACCGATGAAGTATAGAAACCGACGAGGTGTGAAACTGACTGCGTGCTCATCAGACGAAGTGTTCAACCAACCAAGTGTGAAACCAACCAAGTGTTCAACTGACAAAGTGTGCAACCGACGAAGTGTTGAACCGACAAAGTGTTGAACCGACAAAGTGTTGAACCGACAAAGTGTTGAACCGACGAAGTGGTCAACCGACGAAGTGCTCAACCAACAAAGTGTTGAACCGAGGAAGTGTCGAACCGACGAAGTGGTCAACTAACGACATGCTCAGCAGACGAAGTGTTCAACCGACTAAGTGGGCAACTGACAAAGTGTTGAACCGACGAAGTGTGAAACCGACGAAGTGTGAAACCGACGAAGTGTGAAACCGACGAAGTGCTCAACCGACGAAGTGCTCAACCGACGAAGTGTTGAACCGACGAAGTGTTCAACCGACCAAGTGTTGAACCGACCAAGTGTTGAACCGACCAAGTGTTGAACCGACCAAGTGTTGAACCGACCAAGTGTTGAACCGACCAAGTGTTGAACCGACCAAGTGTTGAACTGACAAAGTGTCAAGTGACGAACCGACGAAGTGTGAAACCGACGACGTGCTCAACAGACGAAGTGTTCAACCGACGAAGTGTTGAACCGACAAAGTGTTGAACCGACGAAGTTTGAAACCGACGAAGTGCTCAGCAGACGAAGTGTTCAAACCGACGAATTGGGACACAGCTTTAGTGATGAGAGTGATAATAGAAGAACGTAAAAAATGGTCATAATTAACATTTTTAAGGATGCTCCAAGCGGCTGCAGAGAAGATCTTTGAGAAGAAGGTAAAAAATAAAAAAAAATTAAATAATTACGATGATTATAATATGTTGCTACTTGTAGTGAAAGAGACAGAACAAAAAAAGAACAAACTAATTATGTAAATACATAAATAATCACATAAGGTTTGCTATAATTTATCACATAATATTAAATTCAGTCTCGTGCCTCATTAAAGAGCCACTGTTTTCTGACCTGACGCTGTTTCCTCCTCAAAAACAGAGCTGCAAATGTGTTTTTGTCTCATCTACAAACCTCAGAACGCTCTGTTCCACCTCGTGATGTCATCAAGTGGTGGTTTTCAAGTTAACAGCGACTTTTACCTTTAGTTCAGTAGTAGATTGGCTGAAATGATCCAAATGATTCTAGAAATGAAGGAGTTTAAAAACACAGAGGAGCACTGCCTGTATCACCTCATGATGAGAGGAAAAGAAGAGAGAGAAGAGAAAAGGAGGAGAGGAGTAACAGTGAAAGGAAGAAGAGGGAGGAGGAGAAGAAAGAAGAGAAAGATAGAAGAGAGAGAGAGAGGAGAGAAAGAAGAGAGAAAGGAAAGGAGAAAGAGAGAGTAGGGCAATATAAATAAAAGAGAAAGGAAAGAGAGGAGAAAGAGGAGGGGGAGAGAAAGAAGAGGGGGAGAAGAGAGGAGAAAAGAGAAGAAAGAGAGAGGAAAGAGAGAGAAAGAAAGAGAGAGAGAGAGAGAAAGAGAAAAAGAGAGAGAGAAAGGAAAAAAAGGAGAGAGGAGAAAGAGAGAGGAAAAAGAGAGAGAGGAAATAGAGAGAAGGCCTGGTGTGCTTTTGCCAACATTGTAAATAAGAATTTGTTCTTAATGTTTTGCCTGGCAAAATAAAGGTTATAATAAAGAAAGAGAGAGGGGAAAAGAGAGAGGAGAAAGAGAGAAGAAAGAGAGAGAGGAGGGGGAGAGGGGAGGAGAGAGAGAGGAGAGACATCATCACCACATGATGACATCACAAGGTGGATCACGACTCGTACCTAATTACTTACCTTAACTACAGTGGGTCATTAATTATATGGACCAATAGAAATTAAAATTCAAAAGTTCTAATGAGTAAAACTTGGGGAGTCTAACACTGTGCCGTTAAGCAAGACACTCACACGACAAGTGTGTTTCTGATGTTTCCTCGTCACAAACAGATCTGGAGCTGTGTTTTGTTTCATTCTCACATGTTTAACACACAAAGCTCAAAACACTCTGTTCCACCTTGTGATGTCATCATGTGTGATACAGGAAGTGCTCCACTGTGTTTTTAAACATCTCTAGAATCATTTGGATCATTTCAGCTCTGGAGTTGCCAATTTTACCACTAAAATAAAGGTAAAAGTTGCTGTTAAACCAGTTGAAAGCTACCACTTGATGACATCACAAGGTGGAACAGAGCGTTTTGAGCTCTGGAGATGTTACAGACTCATAATAAAGAGACAAAACACAACTCCAGGTCTGTTTTTGAGGAGGAAACATTAGATTAGAACATGATTTAACACGACAAGAGTCAGTTTTGTGTGATACAGGAGGGTTAAAAGCTCAAATATGATGTAAATAAATCAATTCTATATTTTTATACTTTTGCCAATTAAAAACAGTGAAAGTAACAGTCGTTTTAAAACAGGAATCACAACTTGAGCTATAACTAACACGTTAATTTGATGTGTGCGTGGAGGAGGAGCGGTAATGACCACATGACCGTCACATGTGGTCACCGGGTTAATTATGTTCATTAACATGTGTCAGAGCGGATCCGTGTGTTAATGTGTCGTTGAGAGGCTGCGCTGACACTTTCCACCTTTACTCTTCCTTTACTCCCTTTATTTCTGACAGTGTGGTCAGGAGCACGAGTCGACCTACAGGTGGAGCCGTGTGTCAAAAATGAACATAACGACATAAAGTGTGTAAAGACGTGACTGAGACTGAGACGTCGCCACAGAGTTCGGCTCCGAATGAAGCTCAGCGAGGCCAGAGGCGAATCTGAGGTCATAGCAACCAACGAGCCAATCAGGAGCGAGGATGTTGAAGGATAAGGTACAGAGAGAGAGACAGTTTTTCAAAAGATAAAAAATAAACTCAAAATAACAAAATAAATAAATAAATTCAAAATAACTAAGAAAAAAATAAAAAGAACTCAAAATAGCAAAAAACTTACTTAAAAAAAATCTAAATAAACTCAAAAAAAAGAAAAAAAAAAGAAAAAAAAAAACAAACTAAAACTCCAAATAACTCAATAAATTTAAAATAAACTCAAAACAACAACAAAAAAATAAATAAATAAAATGACAAAAAAATATATATATAAATTTAAACTCAAAGAACTCACATAAAACCTTAAAATAACAATAAAATAAACTAAAAAAAAAAAAAAAAAAAATCTAAATAACTCAAAAAAATGAACCCCAGGATCATGTAGAGGGTTAATCTGAACATTTAAGACCAAAATGAGTCTGACAGCAGCAGGGACAGAGAGAGGGACAGACAAAAAAAAAAAATTGACAAAAAAACCCCCCTCAAAATAAAAAAATATATATAACTCAAATACAGAAGGTACAGAGAGTTAATTAACAAAAATAAACTTAAAAAAAATAAATATAGCTCAAAAATAAGTTAAAAATAAAAAATAAAAAAAATTTACTCAAAATAACAAAAAAAAAAAAAAATACTCAAAATAACAAATAAATAAATCAATAAAACTAAACAAAAAAAAAAGTTACAAAGAGAGGTGAACCCATGATCACTTCCTGTTTGGAGCACAGCAGCACGTT
Source organism: Periophthalmus modestus (assembly GCA_019594935.1). Lineage (NCBI taxonomy): Eukaryota > Metazoa > Chordata > Actinopteri > Gobiiformes > Gobiidae > Periophthalmus > Periophthalmus modestus. The sequence continues at coordinate 31,243,980 of JAIEZT010001318.1, forward strand.
AGCTATGTCCATTTATACACTGGCCAAAAAAAGAAAGTTTCCACCAAAAAAAGTCAAGTGACACACTCTCTAATATTTGGTTGTCCCGCCTTTATTTTACTGTCTGTGGCATTGTTTCGTTTCACTTCTGCAACATCACAGATTTATTTCCATTTGGTGTTGCATTAGTTTTTCTTGCAGATGTTGCCTTGATGGTCAAGTCTGACGCTACACGAAGCTTCTCCAGCACAAAGATCCTCTCTGAGGTTAAGGTCTGACTCTGTGGTGGCTCCATGTGTGAAAATGATTCTCCTGAACCTCTGTCACTATTTGAGCCTCATGAATCCTCCAGTGTCATGTTGGAATCTGCTCGTGAATAACCTGGTCACTCAGTATATTCAGGTCGATCAGGTCAAACTATGTCTGCTGCATGTGGTCTGTGTCTGACTGTAAACGTTAGCATGCTAGTTGCTGCTATTCCTTCATGTATTTGTCTTTTTTGCATATTAATGAACATCTGCATTAACCGTAAATGCTTCAGATCATATAGCATGCTAATGAGATGCTAATTCTCCATCTGTTGTCCGTTAGCTTTACTTTAACGGAAAAAAAACTCCAGTCTAGTCTTTGAAAGTTGTGAAAAGTGCTTATAAACTCATCGTGGTGAGTAATTAGAATGCTCAGAATAGCTTTGGACGACTGCAGCGTGTTTAAAATGTTCTGGTTTTTCATCTTTTTTAAGAATAAAGTGAATTAACCATGAGCTACCGAGACTTTAATTGAATTCTTTACAATTTGTGAGCGTCCTGAACAGAATCTGCACCAATATTTTGCAAAATATTCAAATATAAATAATTAGAAACACAACCAAAAAGAGCCAATGTCATTTATCACATTATATAAGACAGTTTTTCTCATTTGGCAAAGCGATGGTCGACCTGGAAATGTTTTAACCAAACCAGTGAAGCTCGACTGACGTGACGCCGCTGCTTCTTCCCTCGTTGGTTCGGGTTGACGTGAGGACGGCGTCGAGTGCGAGCAGGTGGCTCTCCAACTGTAAAACGGTTAAATCACAAAGCTTAAGTATGTATAATGAACATATCGAGGCAGCGTGGCAAAAACGCACATTTAAAACAACACACACAAACCGAACAGCTCATTTACTCCGTCAAGTTATCGTTTCATTATGAGTTGTGATATTAACAGCTTGGCCTTTGCCTTGCCCGCGGGTGTTTTAAGTACACGGCCACGCGCTTTTTTAGCATAATCTTTAGTATTTAAGAGTAAAAGTGTAAGTCGGGTCACTGCTTTCACTTGTTTAGTTTCCGTTGTGTAAGTTGTGCGTCTGAACTGTTTGTCCTTCCTCCTTTCAGGTGAATAATATGCACGTGTCTGTGTTTTAATGCGTCCATACTGTAGACCACGTGTCAAACCCAAGGCCCACGGGCAAAATGCGGCCCGCCATTCCATTTTATGCGGCCCGGGACAAGGTCGATTAAAAGGTACGACAGTCTCAAAATGTCAGTTTATCAAGGATGTGCCATATTTGTAACTTAACCCTATCCGCAACCAGTCGTACTCCCGTGTAAATTCAAACGGCGTCTCAAAGCAGAGACATGAGGCGCTTTAAATATGTTACTGTCATTACGTAATGTGCTTACGTCGCCCTCGATGCGACCAATCAGAGCGCAGGAGCCACGGGGATTCTCCCAGTCAGTTATTTGATATGTCAAAGGAAAAATAAGGATGGATAAAAGTGAAAAATAGAGGAAAATGAGTGAAAAAAGGAAAAAGTACAACTGATACTTCCTCAACATGATTTTTATGTTAAAGTCTAGGCGAGATATAATAGTCTGTAATGTGCTCGGTCCTTAAAGGGATAGTAAGTAAAAAATAACAGAAGCAGTTAATTAACTAGTTTAAAAAAGTACTTAATTTACATTACACTTGGTTACATTAAGTGACGTTTATCCTGTTTTATAGTTGCAGTTTTGCTCCTGTGGCCCTCGGTGAAGAGGAGTTTGACACGTCCAACGCTTCAGCTCCAAATGAAGCTCGTCGAGGCTGGACCAGGTACAGCGGCTGATCTGGAGCCGAATTCCATAATTGTAAATCTGACCACGAGTATTATAGCAACCAACGAGCCAATCAGGAGCGAGGCTGGTTCAGCAGGGAGCGAGTGCTTAGCAACGCTGTCAATCAAACCTGTTGCTAACGCTAACAGGAGCGACGTCGGGGAAAGAAGGACCTGATGTGTCTGTTATTAATGTTCAGATGTTGATTTACAGACACAGACGTGAAATAAAAACCCCAGGATCATGTAGAGGGTTAATACGAACATTTAAGACCAACATGAGTCTGACAGCAGCAGGGACAGAGAGAGGGGGCGCTGTTTTTGAAAAGACAAAAAATAAACTCAGAATAACAAAAGAGAAAAAAAAAAAAAATAATAATGATTTAAAAATAAATAAATAAATAAACTATAAAAAACAACAAAAAAACCCTCAAAATAATGCAAAAAAAAAGAAAGAACTCAAAATAAAATAAAATAAATGAAACCCTCAAAATAACAAAAAATTAAATAAAGAAACTTAAAAAAACTTCCCTCAAATTAACCCAAAAAAACAAAAAAAAAACAAAACAAGAAAAAATAAAAATAAACAAAAACAAAAAACTCAAAACAACAAAAACCCCCTCAAAATAACACAAAAACAAAAAACAAAAACTCAAAATAACTAAAAAAAATAAATAAATACAAAATAACAAAAAAATAAAATAAAGTGACTTAAAAAAAAAAAACTACTCGAATAACCCAAAAAATAGATAAACAAACAAACAAAAAAACCTCAAAAAACTAATATGAACATTTAAGACCAAAATGACAAGTCTGAGAGCGGCAGTTACAGAGAGAGGGGACAGTTTTTCAATAGAAAATTAACTGGAGCTGCTGGAACATGGTAGCTAGCAGGTTAGCTATATCCATTTCTACAGGCCCTCTATGCTCCATACACATTTTTTTCTATCAAAACTCTATTTGTTGTTTATTTTAAGTCAGTCAGACCTTTACAAACACAGATACATCACGTTTGATCACAAGTTTGTCTCGTTTCTCCAAAGATATTTCATCAAGCAATACAAGAATTAGCAGTTTTTATTAGCAATTACAGCTACAAAGTTTTAGCGCTAACACATAATCATCTATGTAAACACAGATAAGCGACGACTCAATTATCTGACAGGGAAACACGTTATCCACAAGTAATTTACTCACTTCAGCTCAAAAACACACTGAAGATCTGGCACTTTTGAGTTTCTCTGTTAACGCAGCGGAACAAAGCACTTAAACGAAACATCGTCTGTGGTGGAGGGGCAAAAAAAGAGTCGGAAAAAAACATCCAAACATGTTTAATATTGGCCTGTTTCATGCAGCTGAGGAGGTTTGATTCTACGTTTTATGACATTTTAGGATCATCATTAAAGGTTTTGGTGTTGGATCAACTTCATGGTCCACAAACCTTTGCAGAGGGAGGCAGCTCACTGGAGTTTGTGGGTAATAACTGGAATTATTTAAGGTGAAGGTTAAGATGCACTTTATTTTAGGGAAATTTGTCCTCTGCATTTAACCCGTTCTTCAGTGATCGTGGGGCAAATGCAAAGAGCGATGGGTCCACGAAGTGAATCAAAGATATTCAAATCACAATCCTGGTTTAGTCCTGGTTTAGTCCTGGTTTAGTCCTGGTTTAGTCCAGGTTTAGTCCTGGTTTAGTCCTGGTTTAGTCCTGGTTTAGTCCTGGTTTAGACCTGGTTTAGACCTGGTTTAGTCCTGGTTTAGTCCTGGTTCGGTCCTGGTTTAGACCTGGTTTAGACCTGGTTTAGTCCTAGTTTAGTCCCGGTTTAGCCCCGGTTTAGACCCGGTTTAGACCCGGTTTAGACCCGGTTCAGACCCGGTTCAGACCCGGTTCAGACCCGGTTTAGTCCTGGTTTAGACCTGGTTTAGACCTGGTTTAGTCCTGGTTTAGTCCAGGTTTAGACCTGGTTTAGTCCTGGTTTAGTCCTGGTTTAGTCCAGGTTTATACCTGGTTTAGACGTGGTTTAGTCCTGGTTTAGACGTGGTTTAGTCCTGGTTCAGTCCTGGTTTAGTCCTGATTTAGTCCTGGTTTAGTCCTGGTTTAGTCCTGGTTCAGTCCTGGTTTAGTCCTGGTTTAGTCCTGGTTTAGTCCTGGTTTAGTCCTGGTTTATACCTGGTTTAGTCCTGGTTTAGTCCAGGTTTAGTCCTGGTTTAGATGTGGTTTAGTCCTGGTTTAGTCCCGGTTCAGTCCCGGTTTAGTCCTGGTTTAGTCCTGGTTCAGTCCTGGTTTAGTCCTGGTTTAGTCCTGGTTTAGTCCTGGTTCAGTCCTGGTTCAGTCCTGGTTTAGTCCTGGTTTAGACCTGGTTTAGACCTGTTTTAGTCCTGGTTTAGTCCTGGTTCAGTCCTGGTTCAGTCCTGGTTTAGTCCAGGTTTAGTCCTGGTTTAGATGTGGTTTAGTCCTGGTTTAGACCTGGTTCAGTCCTGGTTCAGTCCTGGTTTAGTCCAGGTTTAGTCCTGGTTTAGATGTGGTTTAGTCCTGGTTTAGTCCTGGTTCAGTCCTGGTTTAGTCCTGGTTTAGACCTGGTTCAGTCTGGTTTAGTCCTGGTTTAGACCTGGTTTAGACCTGTTTTAGTCCTGGTTTAGTCCTGGTTCAGTCCTGGTTCAGTCCTGGTTTAGTCCAGGTTTAGTCCTGGTTTAGATGTGGTTTAGTCCTGGTTTAGACCTGGTTCAGTCCTGGTTCAGTCCTGGTTTAGTCCTGGTTTAGACCTGGTTTAGTCCTGGTTCAGTCCTGGTTTAGTCCTGTTTTAGTCCTGTTTTAGACCTGGTTTAGACCTGTTTTAGACCTGGTTTAGACCTGTTTTAGTCCTGGTTTAGTCCTGGTTTAGTCCAGGTTTAGTCCTGGTTTAGATGTGGTTTAGTCCTGGTTTAGTCCTGGTTCAGTCCTGGTTTAGTCCCGGTTTAGTCCTGGTTTAGACCTGTTTTAGTCCTGGTTTAGTCCTGGTTCAGTCCTGGTTCAGTCCTGGTTTAGTCCAGGTTTAGTCCTGGTTTAGATGTGGTTTAGTCCTGGTTTAGACCTGGTTCAGTCCTGGTTCAGGTTCAGGTTTAGTCCTGGTTTAGACCTGGTTCAGTCCTGTTCAGTCCTGGTTTAGTCCAGGTTTAGTCCTGGTTTAGATGTGGTTTAGTCCTGGTTTAGTCCTGGTTCAGTCCTGGTTTAGTCCTGGTTTAGACCTGGTTCAGTCCTGGTTTAGTCCTGGTTTAGACCTGGTTTAGACCTGTTTTAGTCCTGGTTTAGTCCTGGTTCAGTCCTGGTTCAGTCCTGGTTTAGTCCAGGTTTAGTCCTGGTTTAGATGTGGTTTAGTCCTGGTTTAGACCTGGTTCAGTCCTGGTTCAGTCCTGGTTTAGTCCTGGTTTAGACCTGGTTTAGTCCTGGTTCAGTCCTGGTTTAGTCCTGTTTTAGTCCTGTTTTAGACCTGGTTTAGACCTGTTTTAGACCTGGTTTAGACCTGTTTTAGTCCTGGTTTAGTCCTGGTTTAGTCCAGGTTTAGTCCTGGTTTAGATGTGGTTTAGTCCTGGTTTAGTCCTGGTTCAGTCCTGGTTTAGTCCCGGTTTAGTCCTGGTTTAGTCCTCAGAGTGTGAGATCCTTCTTGTGGCTCTTACACTGTTTTATTTATAATCTTAAGTTCGTTAAGTGTAATTTGAGTCACTGCTTTGACTTGTTTCGTTTCTTCTCTGGACGTCGTCAGTTCTTTTCTCCTGTTTGATCTTTGTCCCATCTCCAGATCCTGAGCTCGTCGTGGTCGGGACAGGACGATTTACCCTGTGGTGCATGTTTTGGATGGAAACTGGGAGAAAACTGAGGAAACCCACCCAGACCCAGAGAGAACATGCTCCTCAGAGAAACACCCGGGTTGGAGAATAGAAAACTAACTGTTTTTGTGATGTTGGCAGCTTCTAGTCAAACATGGCTGAAGTTTGTAGTTGTTAGATTTGGGAATGAGTCACAAAACACAAGTCCAGGTCTGTTTTTGAGGAGGGAACTGCGTTAGAACATGACTAAAAGCTCAGAAGAGTCAGTTTTGTGCAATGTAAGACCTTTAAAATGCATTATCAGTATGTCCTTTTCGACTGTCTTGATGTAGAGAGGAGCTGCCCTGTTAGCCTGGTGCTGTTATGCTAAACGAGCTCACGTTGCGCTAGGCTAATGTTTTATTTTACGCAGGTGGTGGCCAAAATGCTAATGACGTCCTGTGACAAAGTCCTCACGCAGATGAAAAAGCAAAATGCAAATATAAAACCTGATTTGAATATTCCAACTGTGGTTTATTAAACGCAGGCTATTCTTATGTGTTCTGCTGCTTTAACCTTTGACCCTCGTGACCCCTCCGCGACCCGTCTGTGACCTCATCTCCTCATTTAGTCAGGTTACACCGTTCACCTTTTCGTGTCATTGTCTGCGTTTTCTCTCTCAGGACAGGAAACGTTCTTTGAGCGACTGCGATTGTGACATTGGGCTGTTTAAATACAATTACATTCAAATTGTTTGCATAATGGCTACACGCTAACCTAATAATCATCGATTTCTGGAAAGACTGACCCGGCCCATTCATGCTCGCTGGAGCCATCTTGAATCTAAACAGCTCTATTAGTGCCGTCCATTTGAAGAACACTTCACACCCCCAGCAGCACCGAGCAAAGGGCGAGGCAGGAGAGACGAGGAGACGGACGAGGGCTTTTGGACGAGTGATGGACGGCAGAGCGCCTCATAAATCCAACGAAGACTAATATAAACTGGAGGATTGTGAGTTTTGTAAAAGTGTGATTTTTTTTGTGATATTAGAGACGATACAAACAATGAAAGACACTGAGGGACGAGGGACGAGGGACAGGGGAGCGCACACGTCCAGGTTTGAAGATGAGGAGATAAGAATGACATCTGTTCTTTTTATCTTCTTATGGGAGTGTAAGTTTGTAAATGTGTGAGTAATAAAAAAAAAAAAAAGAAATAAAGAAATAACAGTGGAAAAGGCAGAAGATCTACATAAAAGAGAAAAAATAAATTCAGTGAGGTTCGATTTTTCTTTTTCCCAGATAAAGTCGGCACAGCTCAGGGCAGCGGGGTCTTATTGCTGGTCACACCTTGACCTTGAGGGGGCGCTGATCAGGATGTCTCAGTTGTGGGGCAGCCCTCTGACCCGTTGGAGAGTCGGTCGGTCTCAGCTCAGTCGGGACAGTAGCTGTAGCTGATGACTCCACGATCACTGAGGCCTGACCCCTGACCTCACAGTGAGTTTTTTTTTTCTTTTTAACTCCTGTTTTTTAACTTCCCCTGTGCATTTTTTTTATTTGTCTGTTTTATAAAGGGTCTAGTAGCTGTAGTAGCAGTAGAACAGTAGAGGTACAGCACTAGCAGTTGTAGTAGTTCTTGTACAGGGCGGCCCAAAAGTCACTGACAGTTGAAAAAATCTCATAACTCTTTTGTTTCTAAATATTTTTATTTTATTTTTTCAGAGCATTTAGAACGACCTTTCCAACATTAATCTGAGCAAATCCAGCACCGAGGAACGAACCCTCATTGTACAGTGGTACTTTGAGTCACATGGGTCTAATTCACAAACCAGCGGTGTTACAGTCGACATTTTAATACCAGAGATGCCCCAGGAGTAAATGCCATTAAAGGAATAATAAGTGTTTTTCACAGACAGGGGGCAGTATGTGATCTCCACAGACCTGACTCGTCCTGATTTCTTCCTGTGGGTCTATCTTAAAGAAAAGGTGTTTGTGAATAAACCTCAGACAATAAACCACTTCAAACGTGATATCAGGATCAAATAAGAGCCAGATTTATCTTTGGAAATGCTTTTTACTTCTTCTAGTTTAAGTCCTGATAAGTTCAAGTGTAAATGGACAATTATAACCGTTTATATTGGCAAAAATCTGGGAAGGTTCAGTTTATCTCCTTCTAAAATTTGGTGAGTTTAACTTAAGATTTAAAGGAGCTACTGAAGATTAAACGAGTCAGTGACTTTTGTAGTATTGGCCGTAGTAGTTGCACGAACGGTCACAAAAAAAATGGGCTTTTCCACTTTTTCCAAGGTGGTGGGACTTGAACCGGCAACTTTAAACCAAATCAGTGTAAAAATGCAGGCAAATTAGAAAGAAAAATGAGATCCAGCTCCATCCAGAGAGCGTTTTGACACAGCAGCAGAGTTTGTGAATCAGTTCTTCATGTTTCCTCGTCCATCAGACTTTTTAAAGCTAAACTAACACTTGAGAGTGGGCTCGCCTCCCCACAGATCTGACCTTTAACTTGACTTACTGGTGCCACGTGCATGTTTACATCTCCGTTTTGGCCTAAGCTCCAGAGTGCACCTTTAACAGTTTATGCACAAATATAAATAAAACAGTTGGTGATAATTAAAGTGCTGTAATGTGCTAACGCTACGCTAACACTCCACGTCACCGAGAGCTAAATACGTCTGAGCTAATGTGTGTTACCTCGTCTCACCTTTACATCGATCAGTTTTGAATTTCTGTTTGGCAGCGCTGCAAAAGGAAGATGTGCAAATGAATTCCAATCTGTAGCTTCTGCATCGGTTGATAAGTCTGCAACAGCCCCACCTGGAACGCCAATCGATTTGGACAACTCCTCCCGTCCTTACCTCACCTCCAACAACATCACTCTAATGAGGTCAAACTTCTCGCTGTCTGCTTGTTGTGCATCGTAAATGTCTTCGAACGCTCCAAGAAATCCAAGACTTTCAACTCCTCCTTTGGCTTATGTAATGATAAATCAACTGAACTCATGCCAGCTTCTGTGTTTTCCCAAAACAAAACGCTCACCGTGCTTTTTTTATTTTAAGACTCGCATGATGTTGCTGTGACGGGTCCGGACAGCTGGTTTAAACAGGTTTTGGCGCCGTGTTTCTACCAGGAGGAGGCAGGACGACAGCGCCACCTGGAGTCTGACTTCTACTGGACAGTATCACAGGTGTGTGACAGTAACAAGGCCCCTCGTCTCGGTTTACATATTTCGATTTCCTTCTTACTCCATGTTTGTTGTCCTCTGTCATGATAATTTTGTCTTTTAAAGCTGTAAGAAAAAACCCACAAACGCTCCGAGAAACGCTCCGAGAAACGCTCCGAGAAACGCTCCGAGAAACGCTCCGAGAAACGCTCCGAGAAACGCTCCGAGAAACGCTTCGAGAAACGCTCCGAGAAACGCTCCGAGAAACTCTCCGAGAAACGCTCCGAAAAACGCTCCGAGAAACGCTCTGAGAAACGCTCCCAGTTCTATAAAACGAGACGAGGGGATTTTACTCTCACACACCTGGGATACTGTCCTGAGGAAGTCAGACTGCAGGACGCGTTGTCTTCTTACCTGTGGAGGCAGGATGACAGCGCCACCTGCAGTCTGACTTCTTCAGGACAGTGTCTCAGGTGTGTGACAGTAAAAAGGCCCCTCGTCTCCGGTTTAAAGTCCCTGACCATGTTTCCATATTTCAATTTCCTTCTTACTCCATGTTTTTGTCCTCTGTCACGATGATTTTGTCTTTTAACGTTACAAGAAAAACCCAAGAAACGCTCCAAAAAACACTCCCAGTTCTATAAAACGAGACGACGGGCTTTTTTAGGCTCACACATCTGGGATACTGTCCTGAAGAAGTCAGACTGCAGATGGTGCTGTTGTCCTGCTTCCACCGGTAAGAAGACAGCGCCACCTGCAGTCTGACTTCTTCAGGTGTGTGACAGTAAAAAGGCCCCTCGTCTCGGTTTAAAGTCTCTGGCACATTTCCAAATTTTGATTTCCTCCGTATTTCAGCGACGATGTTTGTTGCTCTCTGTCATGATGATTTTGTCTTTTAACGCTCCAAGAAACACTCCAAAAAAAACAAAAAAAGACGTATAAAACATGACTTTTTGAAAATAACTGGACTCGGGAATGATTCAAGTGAACTGCTGTGGTTTGTAGTTTTTCTTTTGTTTAAATATTGAACTGACGCTGCTTTTCTTGGAACTCTTGTGCGTTATTATTAAATATGGTTTGGCATTATAAGTCATTTTTCAGCCCAAACCCTTCGGTCATGATAGAAATCCCTTATACGACTTACATAATGTTTGATTTTGAATGTAATGACCAAATAAAAAAACAAATACTACTACTCCTCCTTTTGTTTGCTCAGCTGCTGTTGTGTCATATAAATAAAATTGCATTGAACTGCATTGACTTTAAAGGGACATTACCACACCCCCTTTAAGATCCCAGCTCCTTATATAACCCATTGTGCCGCAGACGTGAGTGAAGCTTCGTGTCATGACTCACGCTGATAAAATAGTTAATAATAAACTGGACACGCTCAGGTCTCCAGGCTTCACTCCTCCAGGACTTTGCGTAACGCTCATCTCTCATATTCCTAATGGACCCGCGCTGCCATTAAAGCCCGTGACCCGCTCTTCAGGGTAACAAGCACCAACCGGCCGCACCTCCTCCTCCTCCTCCTCTTCCTCACTGCGTACAGAACCAGCGCTCTGCAGCAAAAGAGCGAAAAAAAGGGAAAAAATCAGCATGTGACTGTGGATATATGTCCTTGGGTCACCTCATAAGTTGCTTACCGACAGAGCGGGAGAGAGAGATAGTCCCTGAAGAGCAGACGTCATCTTTAACCCATCTCCCACTTTACAATTTGCAGTTTATGTCAAGACAGAAGCTAAAAATCCAAAATGAGATGCATGTTTTTGAAGTTTCTAACAGGCATTTCGACCGTGGCGGCGTAAACATGGTTCTTATCGCATCCTACATCTCTGCATTATTTTTTTTTCCCATTTTGTGATGTTTTTGCGGCACTGGACTGAGCTGAACTCCCGTGTCCCGGATTCCCTCCCTCTCCCCTCCCTTTTTGCCAGGCCCCTCCCAGCTTCTATATAGCCTGTCTGCCCACGTCTGCCCCTGTCTGCCTCTCTCTCTGCATGTGTACATCCATTTTTCAACCGGCAGTGCCCTTCTCTCTTCCTCCTTCATCTCCTCCTCCTCTTTTCCCCCCCGTTTTGGTCGATATCTGCTCAAAGATTTTTCAAACTGGGGTTGTGTGAGGTAATTCTCAGTAGTCATGAGTTGTTTAACTGCACGGTGGTCTGGGATCCTGGAGGGAGCGTTGATGGGGATGGGAGGAGATCACAGCAGAAAACGTCATTTAGCTTAGCAATGCAAATCCGAGTTTAGCTGTGGATGCTGTAGATGATGACCACGCAGATGGGATGAGATGCAAACACGGGTAGAAGTGAAGGTCTGTTTGTTTTCCTGCAGCGTGGATAAGGTTACCGCCTGTGTCAGTGGGCAATTTAAGCTAGCAGCTAGCAGCCGCCTATGTCATGCATGCTTGTCACACTGCGCTATTAGTGAAGCCAAGTGCATCGTAGCTTACAATTGAATTTTGGTCCGAAACAAGTGAGGGGTAAGTTAGTGTCAACTTAAGGGCGTTCCAAAGAGCGATAGCGGCTAACACAGGGATCAGGTTCTGCAAAGAGGTGCAAAAATGTGCTGTTTGCTCAGAGTAATTCAGTTTAATACACGTTTATGTCTATAGCACATTTAAAACAGCTGACCAAAGTGTTTCACGTTAAAAAAAATACATAAATTCAATCTACAGCAAGAAATTAGCACAAAAATACAGATATAGATACAGTATTTTATGTAGAAAATGTAAATGTTTGAGCTCCTGAGTGATTTTTAACGAGTGCTGCGCCATCTGCTTGTCTCTCTACAGATGTCTGGAATGTTCCACAGTATGGCATTAACTCTATAGCGTCGGATGGTATCACCGCCGATAGACTCGCGGTCACTGTCATTACGTAATGTGCTTATGTCGTCCCTCGATGCGACCAATCAGAGCGCAGGAGCCGCCGGGATTCGTCCAATCAGTTATTTGAAGCGTCAAAGGAAAAATAAGGATAAAATAGAGGAAGTTGTGTGAAAAAAAGGTAAAAGTACATGCTGATACTTCCTTTAACATGTTTTTTTAGCTAAAATGTTGTATAAAGTGCTCAGTCCTTAAAGGGTTAAACACGTCTAACTCGCATTGATTCAGTTATAACCATCTCTCCGCAGACCTGACCTGTAACGTGGCTCGGTGCCGTCATCGAAAGCCCCACAGAGCAGCTTTAAACCACCAAACGAACTCTGTGACCCCAGGGAAAGGAGCGACTTCAGGGAAATAGGTCACGTTTAACCCACATATACGACTTTTTCCGTCGCTGAACAAACAGAGAAAGACTAAACACATCCTGAGACGAGCGCCAAGTCGAGAGCTGCCATTACACAATAATAATGGTATGTGCTCATAACGCTGCATAAAACAACATCATCTTGGCTCTTTTTCCGTAATCAGAGTGTTACTTGAGTCTGTTTACCTTAAGAGTTGTGACTGTGTTCTCCTATAGCGCGGCGCAGCAGCCTGGGAGTAAGTATAGCCTCGCTGAATGCCAAACTACACTTCCTGAAGCTACAGAGCTGATAAAATCATAATCATATTTATTAGCTTGTGTTTCGCTGCTGGCCCATTCACAGCGGGGCATTATGTAGCTCACGCGTGTTTACCTCCGAACCGGGGACACGTCGCCGTCTATATAAAGTCTACACTGTAAACAAGCTCCACTGTATGCACGTTGTTTTGTTCTCTCCTCCATCCCCTCCTCCCTCCCTCCCTCGCTCCCTCGCTCTCTTCTTCTTCTACTTTCTAGCTTAGTCATAAGAGTTGAGTCGAGGTAAGCAGGGCAGGGGAGGTAAGCGAGCTGCGGAAAGGACCAGAAAACAGGGAGAAAGGCGAGCAGGGTGAGATATAAAATGAACTGAGAGAGTGAGAGAAATGGAGGGAGTGGGGATTGAAATAGTTCCCAGTGAGCACTTTGTAGAGGCCGTCTGGATCTGCGGCTCCCTCGAGAGTGACCGAGCTTCCCTCCCAGAATGTTTAGCCCTGATAAACCGTGTCTGAAACAAAAGTGCCGAGATAAGGAGCTGCACAAAACATCATTGGTTTGAGTTTTTTTTTTCCTCTTTGCCGTTGTTTTCCCTGAGTCATCCGGCTCTGTGGAAGTGAGGGATTAATGTGGAGAATGTAAAGAGGCACAGAGGGTAAAGAGGGTAAAGAGGGTAAGGAGGGTAAAGAGGCACAGAGGGTAATAAGGATAATAAGAATTTTATTTGTATTGCACTTTACAGAGGGAAATCTCAGAGTGCTACATATACAAAACACCATATAAACAGAGAAAGTAAAAACATAGGGTAACATTACAAGGAATATACATATACATATAACGAGGGCACAGAGGGTAAAGAGGTGAAGAGGGTACAGAGGGTAAAGAGGTGAAGAGGGTAAGGAGGGTACAGAGGGTAAAGGAGCACAGAGGCACAGAGGGTAAAGAGGGTATAAAGGTACAGAGGTAAAGATAGCACAGAGGGTAAATAGGGTACAAAGGTACAGAGGGTAAAGGGGCACAGAGGTATAAAGGTACAGAGGGTAAAGAGGTAAAAGAGGGTAACGAGGGCACACAGGGTAAAGAAGGTATGGAGGGCACAGAGGGTAAGGAGGGTATAAAAGGTACAGAGGTAAAGAGAGCACAGAGGGTAAAAAGGGTACAAAGGTACAGAGGCACAGATGGTAAAGAGGGCACAGAGGGTAAAAGGGGCACAGGGGGTAAAGGGGGTACAAAGGTACAGAGGCACAGAGGGTAACGAGGGCACAGAGGGTAAAGGGGCACAGAGGGTAAAGAGGTAACAGAGGGTAAAGGGGGTACAAAGGTACAGAGGGTAAAGAGGCACAGAGGGTACAGAGGGTAAAGAGGCACAGAGGGTAAAAAGGGTAAGGAGGGTACAAAGGTACACAGGGTAAAGAGGGCACAGAGGGTACAGAGGGCATAGAGGTACAGAGGGCATGTTTATGTCACACGCACCGACACTGTGGCGGCAGATTTACATGTGACTCGGGTTTTGACCCCATCATGTTTCATTTTAACATGTTCTAATGTTTATTTCATTCTTATTTTTCTCATTTGGCGACTTTCTCTCGTGTGATTCAGTTAAATTGCGTTTTTTAAGCATTTTTTCAAGACCAGGTGCCCTGCCTCTCACAGACAACCTTCAGTCTACATTGACTCAAGAGGGATTTGAACCACTGACCTGCTGCTATCATGAACTGGCAGCATTATTAATGAATTAAACTATGATGTGGCATGTTTTGTTTTTTGTTTTTTTTAGAGCAGATGCCCTACCTCTCACAATCAGACTTTAATATGGATTAGTTGAAAAAGGATTTGAACCATTAACCTGCTGCTCTCATGAATTTGCAAAATAACTGGTGAATTAAATAATGATTTGGCAAGTTTCTTTTAGACTAGACACTTTACCTCTCACAGTCAACCTGCGTCTGACTTGAGTGTGTCGGTTCAGCTGTTTTTATCTGTATTTTTTAAACCAGATGCCCTCCCTGTCACATTTCCCTCTCTGCTCAAGGACACAACAACACGCTCTGGATCAAGTGGGATTTGAACCTCCCGACCCTCCTCTTGCAAAACCCCATCCGTCTCATCGATACGGCCGTAAAGTGTTTTATGGCGGCCGTTTCGATCGCTCGCACCTGTTATCGCGGCTCTGGCGTTGACGCTCTCTTCTTCTGCGTTCAAAACCACAACCTCCTGCACTAGTCGTCCGCGCTCTCCCTTTTCCTCCTTTTTCTGTTCCGTTTGTTTTCCCAAGTCATCCTCGCTCCGGGGCCGGTGGGATTAAGTGTCTTGCTGTAAAGCCCGAGCAGACATTTTCTTATCTCGAGCGTGTGCGTTTCGTTTTGCACACGGCGCCGAGCTTTGTGTCTGAACGTTCTCAAAACCTATTAGGGATATCAGTTTTTTTTTATTGTATTTTTCATTTTGACTTTTTCATAACTTTGTAAAATATATTTTTTTATTTTTGGTTTCAACATTTCCATGTACAATTAGGGTTCCACTTTGTCCCTGTTGCGCAGGGACCGTAATTAGTGTGACGCACCCAGTGCCACATGTGTCTCTGTCCCCCTGTGGAGCTAAGCTAGCACTTTAGCATTGTTGCTTAGTTTTAGCATTGTTCTTATAATATAAAGTTAATAATCTTTGGTACTTTATTTTCACGACCACAGGGCTCAGCGGATCATGAAGGGCAGTTGAGTTACGCTGCTTTTTCTTATTATCTGGAACTAATAAAGGCATATCTTATCTTATCTTTTTCTGCATTTAACACATAAAAAGGTGCAAAAGGCCTTAGGTAAAACATGCGTGTTAGGATGTGCTCTAAAAAGGCAATGGAAGCAAGACTGTGTTCGGTTGTGATTTATTAAAGTATTTAGCAAAGTGCTCACATCATTTTTTCAATTAATTCTCAAATCCTCAAGTCTCATCCTCTGTATCTGAAATGAACAGTTGCGCTAGATCTCTGTGAAATACACCAGGTTCCCTCTCGTCACTGTCAGAGTCCGTCTCGTTGCTGTACATCTCCTCGTGAACGATGCCGACTTTTGCGAAAGCTCAAAGAATGTGCGAGCAGATACGGGAGCCTAAACATCCACAATCCATTCACAAATCGTGGCGTAACTGAAACTATGTTCGCCGTCTGTCATCCATCGCGCCCACGATGTTCGCAACTTTTACCCGCGCCTTATAATCGTGAAAATACGGTATATAAAAAGCGTTTTTGTGCTAATGTTGGATTTTATTTGTGTTCGTAGGGAGACCAAGTTTTCACTGTTTCACTCATTTATGCCTCATTGTTTTAAAGGGGGAACATTAAAGCTGAATTAAAAAAAAAACTCTTCTGTCCCTGCTGCACTTGGACTTGGTTTTTGAACCATCATGAGCCACAGACACATGGGGTCAAGGCCCTGCTCTTCGCTAACTCAGCACATTTACATGGAGCGGCGTGTGCGAGGTGATTTCATTATGCATTCTGTTTTCAATTACGTGAGCTCGACTCTGCTCCCGGTCCTGGTGTTTGGCGGCATTAACATACTGGAGCGTATCTCCCGGGTTTTTGAATAGCGCCGTTGTCTGGGCTCTATAGTGACAATAACAACATGCAGGTATAATGAGGGAGGGAGAGCGCCGCGCCGGGGTCGTGTGGTGTGAGCGACAATAGAAAAAGAGACAAGGTAAAGCAATGCAAATGTACAAATCAAAATATCTGTCTGGATCTGCAAATACATATGAATGCAGCACAGAGAGAACAGATACTCTTTATTTAACGGCAGTATTACACAGACGACGCTGCTGGAGCTGGATTCTAAGCAAAGATTGTTCCTAATAACAGTAAAGATAAGACTTTGAAGCGTAAAAGTAAAAGAATCTGCAGCTTAAACTCCTCAATGTCGGGTTTATTCAACGGAAATGAACAGATACGACCAAAAAGTGGGTTGTGGTGTTCAGATTTCAACCTGTTTTGCTAATTTAAAATGTAAGTACACGTTGACAATAGCAGTGACTGTCTTGGTAAAGGCTTTAATGCCCGACTAGGTGGTACCGGTTTTACCCAAAATGTGAATAAATCAACCCACAGTCATAGGTACAATGTCCTCCCTGAACTGAACTGACTCCAATTCACTTTCTATTGAAAAACTGTGTTCCCTCTCTCTGTCCCTGCTGCTGTCAGACTCATTTTGGTCTTAAATGTTCGTATTAACCCTCTACATGATCCTGGGGTTTTTATTTCACTATTGTGAAATAAAAATTATTCAGTTTTTCAGATAGTTATTCACTATTAAGTCTCAAAGTCTGTCGCTCCTGTTGGCGTTAGCAACAGGTTTGATTGACAGCGTTGCTAAGCGCTCGCTCCCTCCTAAACCAGTGATGCGGGCAGGAAGAGGTGTTACCTTCAACAACCTCGCTCTGGATTGGCTGTTTGGTTGCTATGATACTCATGGTCAAAATTGGGAAACTTAGCACCAAATTAGCCGCTACAACTGCTCCAGCCTCGATGAAGCTGTGGTGACGTCACTCAGTCTCTTCTTTACACCGTCTGTGGTAAAAACTTGCGAAATACCGATTGCAACCAAAATTAGCATTCAAATTACAACGCTAATCAGATTGTAATGCTACGGCGCCACCACTGGCTACCGAAACAAAAGTGTTGCTAACTGAACCGAGCTGATTGCGGTGATTGGGTGAAGTTGATAACACAGACTTTGTATTGACCACTTTCCCACAGTGTGACCATCTGGCCGAGCAGGTTATTAGTTTTATATGTCATTTTGGCCAAAGCCGAGCCACAACCAAATCAATACTGTCCACTTCCATCTGTCAGCGGCTCTTATCACTGACCACTTACTGTACACCCATAATGAAATGCCCCGTGGCCTCCAGAGGACATTTTCTCAATAAGTATGAAGTAAAAGTGCAGTTAGGAATGTGACAAAAGCCAATCAGTAAAAACAACACAAAACGTCTGGAAGTAGAAAGTAAAGTCACGTAAACTACTCTGAAAAGAAGGTTTTTTTGGAAGACGATTGCGAATTATGTAGACAAATCAGAAATGAATCCTGAAACGTGGGAAACGAGCCTGAGCAAAGGAGGAGCAAGAATAAAATAATGGGGCGAGGTGGGTAAGTGTCTTGCTCAAAGATACAACAAAAATATTCATCTGTGGGAACTGGAATCGCACCGCCAACCTGTGGGTCAGTGGCTAAACACACTGTCGTCACTCCACTCCAGAAAACCTCTTCAGATTTGACCTTTACTGAACAGTTTTAGCTTCATCGTGATGTTAAAATGTCCGTTTGTTGCTTTAAAATGAGCAGAGAAAAAAGATCTTTGTCGTGTCTAAATTATCGTTGAATTTCCTCAGCTCCAGCTCCGACTTTACACTTCTCCTGCGCATCAGTGTCCAGCCCCGTGTGGACGTGTGGACATCCCCCTGACCCTCCCATCAGCCCAGAACATGCAAAATGATTTAATTTTCCAGAACAATACTCCCGGCCCTGATTCTGGTTCAGGACCCGGAGATGAGTCCCCAGGTGCTGCTCGGGGGCCACACTCAGCCTTCAACTGGCACTGAAGGATGTTCAGTGCAGGGGACAATATATCTGCAAGAGAAGCTCAAATACATGCAGTGTATGCCAGAGCAACACATCTGATACTACTACTACTACTACTACTACTACTAATGATGATAATAATAATGATAACAATAATAATAATAATAATAATAATAATAATAATAATAATACAAATAAATACAGAAATACAGAAATTTTCTGGGATTAAAAAAATGTATTTTTTAATATAAAAACATATTTTTTTTTTTAATCTATTTTTTTATCCCTATGGTGATATCAAATGATGCAATGGACAGATAAATAAATGTGCTGAAAAGTGCCTGTAAATCTTATGGTTGAGGTTCAAGTATTTCTTAAGCTCCTCCACTACAGATTTTTTCAGTCCCAAACTATTTTAAACATGTGACAAAGTGTAGACCACAGACAAGGAGAATCGGATGAGATTTAAATCTCTGAGCACAAAGACTGCAGCGGGATATGACAGTGAAGAGACGCACACCACAAGCTAAAAGCTGTGAGCGCACATGACCTGAGTATCATAGCAACCAGAGAGCCAATCCAGAGAGAGGGTGTTGAAGGTAAAGCCCCTTCCCGCTGGTTTACTGGGGAGAGTGCGCTTAGCAACGCTGTCAATCAAACCTGTTGCTAACGCTAACGGGAGCGACCTCGGGGAGAGAAGGACCTGATGTGTTTGTTATTAATGTTCATATCTTGATTTACGCAGATAATAGTGAAATAAAAACACCAAGATCATGTAATACAAACATTTTAAAAGTCGATGGAGCCAGAAGTGCGCTCTCGAGCACTTCCTGTATGGAACGCAGCAGCTAGCATGTTAGCTATGTCCATTTATATATACACACGCATGAGGAGCGCTGCAGCTTTTATAATCACACTGAAGGATCCTAAATCGGGTCACAGGCTTTACAAAATGTGAAGATACTGCCAGAAACGTGCAGAAATATCATTGTAAACCTGTTTTAATCTGTAGATGTTTAGCACAGACTCCACTGATCTTTATAATCCTGCGTATATCTCCAATACTTTTACTAGTCACAGATTTTGAACATTTCTCCCACTTCTCACTCACTCCCATGTTAATACACACATTTTCACTTTGCTGTCCATATTTCAAAATGTGAACTAAAACTGTTAAGCAAAACTTGGTGATGTCATGCTGAATAATTTACCGGGATCACTTTGAATGTGTTTCCAAAGTTACATGCTTGTGCGCTGCTCTCCGGGACAGGGAACATGGGAATACACCCGGAATACCAAACCTTCTTTTTGTTTAGTCTGAGCAACAATGAGCATCTTTCCATTGAAAACAAACACACCAGGCATCCAGCTCCCGGGGGACGTCATTAGAACGCACTGACATCATTTCCAATGCTCCAGTGTATGGATTGTTTTGGTTCTACAATGCTCTTTTAAAAGGAAAATACAGACATAGCCCGAAATAACCCTCATGCTAAAGCGCTACTTCGAGAACTTCTCTAGGGGAGCCATTCAAAACCAGTCCTCTGCCAAGTTTCAGTTCGGCAAATGGGTCATCAGCTCGTTTCTATGATCTGAGGCGTTTCATCGTATGGTTCCTTTGATATACTGAGGACGGTTCCAGCCAGTGGCCTGAAAAATCTCGATTTTATTATAATCGTAAAAGACTGTGGTCAAAACGGCACTTTTTTGAGCTTTTGAGTTTATTTCCTTATCATTATTATTTTTATTTGAAGTGTCACAGGCCAAATCACTGTTAAAATGCAAATATTTTAAGATCTAAAGTTCTAGTTTTATAGCTAAAATTAAAGTTTCGAAAGGTAAATGGTCGTACTGCGCAAATATAAAGTGCGTTTTTACCTTTAAGCCGCTTTACATCAACGAAATCAGTCGTACACGTGATCAGTCTGGGATGGTTCTCCCTGAAAGAGATCGGAAAACGCAGAACGCCATGACGATGGTTTGAATCTGATTGGTCGAAGCGTCACGACTTTGTTAGATCCAGTTGAGACAAAAGCAGAGACATGTTCCCTGCTCCACAAACGCACAAGCTCTGACTTTCTGCTCGTTTTTCGCACAATTCAACAAACGTGATTCTGTTTAGATTAAGTGAAGTGAGGAATTAATCTTTCCCTTTGAATATCAACACACAAATATAACGTTATAGGTGATTTTTTTCCCCAAATTGCAGCGAGTATTACACAACTTTAAGAAAATACACCTCGTTTCTTTGTAGAAGACGTCACGCGTGGTGCATGATGGGACATAGCGGTGAGCGAAGTCGGCTCGGATGCTTCGCTCACAGCTGATCTCCATGGAAACGCTGAACTTCTGGACGCTGAACGCACATTTCTGGCCGTGTTCGTCGGGTGCATGAAATGGGATAGACCTCGTGACGTTCGTGTCCTTCAGACGCAGCGGATGAAGTTCTGTCTGCGTCGGCGTTTTAGTTTTAGTTCGTTTGGGCGCTTCTCCTTTGACAAACATCAGTGCTGCTCTGTGATTGGTCCACGCTCCTGATTAGAGAGAATCCAGGTTATACTCACGCCCAAAAACACACAGTTTGCACGATGGGGGCGGGATTCGAACCTGCAACCAACCACAGCGCTTGACCCATCCTCATGAGCTACTGAACCCATCTTTTTGAACTTTATGCTTGACCTTATTTGTACTTCTTCAGTGTTTTATGTCGCACTTCATCATCTAGTTTGAGCTGTGTTCACTGACAACGGCAATAAAAGTGAAAGATTCATTTCTAGAATCATTTGGATCATTTCAGCCACTTATCTCGACTGAACTAAAGGTAAAAGAAGCTGTTAAACCAGGTGAAAACTACCACTTCATGACATCACGAGGTGGAGCAGAGCATTTTGAGCTTTGGAGATGTTACAGACTAATAATAAAGAGACAAAACACAACTCCAGATGTGTTTTTGATGCACTAACAACGTTCTAACATGGATTAAAGCTCATAAGACTCAATTTTGAACCTTTAAAGCTGCACTCTGTACTTTTCGCTGCATCTCTCTCCCTGCAACTTTTCACTGGATAACTCTGAACTTGTATTTTCATTTCTAAAACACCTCGAAAAACCGGCATGTTTGCTTTAAAGGGGCTCGCCTCTCCCCAGATCTGACCTGTAACACGGCTCGACGGCCTCATCTTCTCATTCACACGGAGACATGCGAGTTTAATGCCATTGTGCGGAACTTTCCAGGCAAAGAAACAGCGTCTCAGCGTTAGAACAAGACTTAAACCTCACAAGAGTCAGTTTTGTGTGAGATTTTACCTTTAACCTTCTACTTTTTGCCGTTTCCTTCTGAAGCTTTTGAAACATATTTGAATAGTTCATTCAAACAAATCCCTCCAGACAGACGTTTTTTACGACTCTGGACCTGCATCTCTCACTTCCTCAGACGGTTTTGGTTCTGATATTTTGCCTCGTCGTAATGGCCACAGGCGGCTGCTGCTGCTGGTATTGATTTGAGGCTTTACATGACGGGAGATTAATCCCACGTTCACAAATAACAGCTCTGGATGTCTGGAAAAACATCTGCTCCATTGGATGGGAACTGTTTACAAATGAATAAGGCTAAATGATCACGGAGGACGGCTCTTTTAAGTCGTATTTATTAGAAGTGTACGTCTGGCGGCGAGTGCAGCCCTGAGGAGGAATGTGGCCTGGTTTAACAGCAGGAAGCTTCCTCTTCTATTCTTCACTCTGTTTATGAAGTTTACTTTGCCACGACTGGATCCAACATCGTGCATTGATGAATATTAAGAAAAGTGCTTATCTGAGTCTTTCGTGTTGACCAGAGGAGCTGTGGTTGTCACGTCAGGCTGGAACCTTCTGGAACAGTATCACGCGGCACTGGGAGCGTTTACCTGAGCGTCCTGATCATTATCTGTTTTTTTGAGTATCGTTTGCAGGATCCTCGTGTCACTGTCCTGAATGAGCCGCTGTCCCAGTTGTGAGACGGGGACGCTCTCACTGAGATGTTCTGATCGTATCCAGGAGACTGTGGGACACGATATCTTAATTCCTCAGACTGATTCTGTTCTGAGCTTGAGCGAAATGAAGAAACATGAACGACAGGAGGAGCAAAAAGACTCAAAGATTTAACAGAACTTTAAAAAATAATATTATAGATGATTATGTAAGTAACAAATGAACCATGTCACACTCTGACTGAAGACTGAACCAGAACTAAACCAGGACTAAACCAGAACTAAACCAGGACTGAACCAGGACTAAACCAGAACTAAACCAGGACTGAACCTGGACTAAACCAGGACTAAACCAGGACTGAACCAGGACTAAACCAGGACTAAACCAGGACTGAACCAGGACTAAACCAGGACTAAACCAGGACTAAACCAAGACTGAACCAGGACTAAACCAGAACTAAACCAGGACTGAACCTGGACTAAACCAGGACTAAACCAGGACTGAACCAGGACTAAACCAGGACTAAACCAGGACTGAACCAGGACTAAACCAGGACTAAACCAAGACTGAACCAGGACTAAAACAGGACTAAACCAGGACTGAACCAGGACTAAAACAGGACTAAACCAGAACTAAACCAAGACTGAACCAGGACTAAACCTGGACTAAAACAGGACTAAACCAGGACTGAACCAGGACTAAACCAGGACTAAACCAGGACTAAACCAGGACTAAACCAGGACTGAACCAGGACTGAACCAGGACTGAACCAGGACTAAACCAGGACTAAACCAGGACTGAACCAGGACTAAACCAGGACTCAACCAGGACTGAACCAGGACTAAACCAGGACTAACCCAGGACTTACTTTTCCTGAGGATGTCAGACAGGCCTCCACTTTGACCGTGTTTAAATCTAGGTTCCAAACTTTTCTATTTTGCTGCATGTGACTAAAAGTTTTTTTCTGCCTCTAGTGAAGGTGGAGCACTTCCTGTATCACCACATGATGACATCACAAAGTGGAACAGAGAACTCAGAATAAATCTGCAGGGAGTGTTAAACATGTCTCCCCAAAAATGCACCTTATACATGTTTTTATCTTCATTTTTATGGATGTTTTGGGTGCGACCTATACTCCAGAGCGACTTATACTCCAAAATTCGGTAACTCGTCTCCGCCCTGTTCTCTCCACCAGCAGCAGATCGATCCTTCCGTTGTGTTTCCGTCTAAACTCCTGTAAACTCACGATTAAACCGATAAAACTTTCCGTCTTTACTGCCCTGTGCCGCCCCGTCTCTGCAGCAGCACAACCGTAACCCGCCTCATCCTCTCCACCTCCTCCTCTGCCTCTCCGTTCATTTACAGACGTGTAAATCCCATCAGGCCTCGTGATGTCGTGAGCACATACAAAATAAATAGGCCTTGTCATGCCTGCTGTTTGCTAATTGGCTAGCTGGAGGCACATACTTCACTTAGCATTTAACGAGAGCTATTTGCAATTAAAATCTCTTACTCATTCTGTACATTCCCCAAGTCAAACATATATAATGTTCAATTGTTTTATGCACAGTGGAGCGAGCGCCCTATACACGACCCGTGGCCAGAGTCAGGTCATAATGAGGAGCGCTGCGTCTGTGTCCTTGGGCAAGACACTGCAGCAGATGTGATTGGTAATTTGTGACAGTAATGGCGTCCAACTTAAAAATAATGCTTCAGTCTTCAGTGGGTGGTGACATTCTAATTATCCATAATAAAGCATGAACAGACTTAATGAACCAATTGTTTATAATGATTCAGGCTCTAATACTTTAACTCTGTACTAACCTTGACTCCTTAAAGCTACAGCATGGAACTTTCTGCTCGTTTTTATGCAAGAAAGTCTGTGTAATCCCTCTGTCATCCTGGTCTGATCCATAGTGATGTTATTTTTCTTTCATTATCGCCTAAGAAACAACATTTCCATGGAAACAAACAGGAACAGGCCCTAAACTATAATGTAAGAGTCATGTTTGTGGAGATGCAAGCCAACGCACAGCAAGGACACGTGTTTTTCAAAGTTTTTCAGTGCAATAAAACAAAAAATAAATAAAAATATGCTTTTGTTTTAGTTTATTCTCTAGTAAAAGCGACATACTGTGATTGTAATGAAGCAGTCACTTTTCTTTATGCTTTACGATGACTAATGAAGGTTTATCCATCCATCCATGTTCTTCTTCTTATCCCAGACTTCCCTCACCTCTAGACACTTCCTCCAGCTCCTCCGGTGGGACCCCATGGGGACCCCAAGGCCAGAGAGACATAGTTCCTCCAGTGTGTCCTGGGTCTTCCCCGGGGCCTCCTCCAGGTGGGACATGAACACCTCCCTCCCTCCTCACCTCTTGTCCTTTCGGTCATGACCCAGAGCTCATGACCACAGGTGAAGGCAGGAATGGCGACTGACCAGTAAAACCTTTCATCTCAGCTCCTTCTTCACCACGACAGACCGATACAGCGACCGCAACTGTCAATCTCACGCTCCATCCTCCCTTCATCCTCCTTGAACAAGACCCCGAGATACTTGAACTCCTCCACTTTAGGCAGGGACTCACCACCCACCCGGAGAGGGCACCACCTTTTCTCTGGCAGTGCGAGGAGCTGATAATTAAGGTGTCGTTATCATTAAATGCGACAGGTCTATTTCAAACCTACAAACACTTTAACACATAAGATGATTCCCCCAAAAGAACAAACCCCGAGCCACAAAGTAATGTCAGTGTAGTGAAGAGCAGTGAGAGTTAACCTGGAGAAACTAAAGAGACACTCCATTTAAGAAGAATGTACCAACACCATCGAGAGAGCAGCTCAGGACCACAATCTGCTGTACATCTCCATCTCAAAGACACTAACCCTCTCCTGTGAAGAGTCCTGTTATTTAATTTATGGTTTTATTACACAAAAAACTTAGAAAAAACATGTATCCTTACTGTAAGCCGCCTTGCATCTCCACAAACTGACCTCTTCCTGCTTGTTTCCATGGAAATATTGCTCCTTTGGCGATAATGAAAGAAAAATTCAAATCTGCCAAACGTCTTCACTCAACTCACTACAACTTTTTGTCCAGTCCACAGATTTGAATTTCTGTTTGCTGTGGGTCCGACCTGGACGACTGAGGGATTACACAGACGTCCTTCGAGTCTATCTGTATGAAAAATGTTCCAAAATATGGTTTTAACTTTCTGTTTCCATGGAATCATCCTTTCAGATCTTTGCCAGAGAAAAGAAATGGTTTGAAGTGGGAGTTAAAGAAGCTATTTATTACTTTAGACATCATCTATCCCCATCTAGAGCTTCACCCTCAGACCCAAAGCAAACACAGGAAACAGAGAGAACAATGGAGCTTGATCGTAGGGTCATTAAGGCTGAAACTGGCTTTTTTACTGTATAAAATGCATCAAAACTCACACATTAAAGAAAATAAGAACAGAAAACACTTTGGCAAAATCGTGATCTGAAACAACTTCTCTGGACCCACGTTGTCCCACCTCCGTCGCTCTTAAGGTCAAACCACCAAGCACCGAACATCCACCCTCCTGCTTACTCTTTAAATATCACTAAATACCTCCACACTCCCCAAACCTCGTCCTCTTCCTCGTTCTGTCGGCGCGATTCGACCCGAGGGGAGCAGCTATGATTAGATTACGGTGTTTTTTCAGTTCTGAGTGTTCGAGAGTGGAGCCTCGGCGAGCTCCCGTGGCTCTCTGGATTAGTCTCTGGGTGTGTGTGACTTGGAGATATTCATGAACATGCTGTGCAACTTATTGTGAATGTGCTGAATGTGCCGAAGGTTCACACCGGGAACCGAGAACTATTTTTACTACGGCGTGAAGGTGTGACTCCGTGTCGTCAAACCAGAACAAACTAAACGCTGATGTTCCTCGGGTCCCCGGGCGGGTTCTGCTGTAGATTCACGCTGTGGATGATGTGGAGGAGGTGACGGTGGCTCAGTCGGTAGAGCGTTTGAGAGAGAGGTACAGAGGCTGGTGGTTCAAATCCCGCTCATGACATAAGCATCATTGATAGAGCAGCGAGCAGCCTTCCTCTGTCTGTCAGATCCTGTCTTTTTTGGGTTTTTTTGTGATCAAATTTGTTTTTTTTATTTAAGTGCTGATATCATCTGTAGTTACATTTTGACATTTTTGCCCTTTTTGAACCCTACACATCCACCTGTTTCCACCTGATCCCCTTTTGATTATTTTTATTAAAAAAAAAAAAAGAAAAAAAAAAGATAAATAAATACACAATAAAGAATAAAATGAATGAATAAATAAATAAATAAATAATAAATGTACAAAATTTTGCCTTATGGACATAGGGATTATATAAAAAAAATATAAATAGATTTTTGAAAAGTACAATAATAAGACTAATATATCCTTGCAGTCTTCAATGAAGTTTAAAGGTCATATATTACACAGAAATGACTCTTGCAGCTTTAATCCATGTTCTGACGCTGTTTCCTCCTCAAAAACAGACCTGGAGTTGTGTTTTGTTTCATTCACGTGTTTGAGTAACACTTTATTATTCGTCTGTAACATCTCCAAAGCTCAAAATGCTCTGTTCCACCTTGTGATGTCATGAAGTGGTAGTTTTCAGATGGTTTAACGGCGACCTTTTACCTTTAGTTCAGTCGTAGATGGCAATTCCTGAAATGATCCAAATGATTCTAGAAATGAAGGTGTGTGGAGTTTAAAACAGCGGAGCACTTCCTGTATTACCACATGATGACATCACAAGGTGGAACAGAGTGTTTTCCATATGAAAGAAGAATTTAATCAGCTCCAGGTCTGTTTGTGACGATTTTCTAACCGTTTTTTATCATTTACTCAAGACTTAACCTGCCTAAAGTTCGTTTAATGCCACAGTGCGGAACATTCCAGGCAGAGCAATGACATCTTCACACGAAACGTCACACACAGGACACCGTTAATGACTAAATGGATTTTTGTTTGAACGTTGTTTCCATATGGTTCTCTCCACGCAGCAGCAGAACCGTCAGCCACCTCATGCCTCTCCACCTACTTTGCTTCACCACGACTCATTTCAGACACGGAAACCTGATAAAGCCTCGTGATCTCGTGAGTACATACAAAATACATCATGTTTTTCTTGCCTGCTCTTTGCTAATTGGCTAGCTGGAGGCATGTACTTGTATTTAAATGGAGCTATTTGCAATTAACATTCCTTTCTCGTTCTGTCCATTCTCCATGTGATGTGTAATTGTTTTATATACAGCTTAGTGAGCTGGATGCCCTCGCAGACTCTCCGTGAGGGCATCCAGCTCGTCCTGTTGCCATAGAGAACCATACACTGTTATTATACGGGCGACGGTGGCTCAGTTGGTAGAGCGTTTTAAAAAGAGGTAAATCCTGCTCTCCATGTAACATCACTGTTTGAGCGGTTACATCCACTGAGCTGAAGGTTGGCGGTGCGATTCCAGCTCGTTGTGTCCTTGGGAAAGACACTGCGTCCTGATTGGCTGAGGGACTGTAGACCATTGTGTTCTGCGTCCTGATTGGCTGAGGGACTGTGTAGACCCATTCTGCGTGTGATTTCTGCGTCCTGATTGGCTGAGGGACTGTAGACCATTGTGTCCTGCGTCCTCTGCGTCCATTGTGTTTGGCTGAGGGACTGTAGATCATTGTGTCCTGCGTCCTGATTGGCTGAGGGACTGTAGACCATTGTGTTCTGCGTCCTGATTGGCTGATTGGCTGAGGACTGTAGACCATTGTGTTCTGCGTCCTGATTGGCTGAGGGACTGTAGACCATTGTGTTCTGCGTCCTGATTGGCTGAGGGACTGTAGACCATTGTGTTCTGCGTCCTGATTGGCTGAGGGACTGTAGACCATTGTCCATCAGTCAGTCTCCTCCGTGGTGTCTCCTGTACAGTACAGAATGTGTCAGACAATTTACATAAATGTTGGATCAGTGTGACTCTGAAGTGCTGTATGTTTGCAAGTTTTCTCCCCGACAAAACCCACAATGTCGATGAAACGTTCTGCACCGACAAAGGCACCGACGAAGGTTTGACTTTGAGTTTAAACAAGAGAGAAATGTGAGAAAATGTTAATGCCTGTGTGAGAAAAGTGTATAAAGTGTGTGGTGAGGGGTTTTACAGACAAGAAACAGAGAGAATAATGTAAAAAATAAAGCTGATACTTTGCGGATTATCTTTAGAACATAACGATAAACGAGGAACCACTGTGTATGTTTCTTGTCTGTAAAACCCCTCACCACACACTTTATACACTTTTCTCACACAGGCATTAACATTTTCTCACATTTCTCTCTTGTTTAAACTCTCTCAAAGTTCATATATTCTATCCTCCTTCCTCGATTGTCTCTTTAAATGTGTAAAATGTGTTTATTCCCAACTCACAATATAAAAATATTAACATAGATGCATTGCTCATTCTGCAGTTAGCATTTCTTCTATACAAACCACTATTCTAAAAAAACCTTTACATTGTTAAATATTAAAATGACAATGTTACAGTTACACAAGAAGTCCAGGTTAGGACGAGTTCACGTCTGTTTTGGCACAAATCAGGCTCTTGCAAAATCCCATAACACTGAAAACATGTATGCAGCTGTCAAAATGTGCTACTCTCCCTGCGTCGATATAACCCCGGACTATAAATACATAAGAAGAAGAAATCGCTCTACGGCCAAACGCTGCCTCGTTACTCCGGGGAACAAACTCGTTTTTTCCTTCCTGCAGCTCTGTGCGTATGTAAATCATTAATAAGTCCCTCTGAATGTGTTTTCTCCATGACCTGTTTCTGTCTGCAACGCGCAGCATCTGAGAGCCGTGACCCCGAGCGACCTTTCCGACTGTTCCCGTGACCCCGCGCATCTCCTCGCACGAACGCCGGTGCATTACCGTCAAACGAAAAAAAAAAAAAAAACAAGTTCTTAGTCGCAATTAACAGCTGCCAATGTTGTTAACAATCCCTTCAAGCAGGGCCTAATGAAAAGCCTCGCACCTCCTAAGAGTCTCTCCGAGCGTGTAACAAGCTCGCTTCATTATCAGACGGACGCTAGCTGAATAGCATCGTCGCTAATTGCAGAATGCTACACGGGTTCAAGGGGGCAGCCGTCACAGTATTGGCTCAATATTGGTCAAGTTATATCAGGGGAATCATTAAGGTTGTACAAAGATTTGCTTTTGGTTTTTCTGTGCAAATGAGGGTGGATGTTAGCGCGCCGACCTTTATGTTTTCCCTCTGCAGAGCTATATATACATACACATATATATAAGGTTTAAGCGCCAATCTTTATATCTTCGCTTTTACATTACTCTTATTTGTCTGTAGGTTTCATCTCGTAAAACTACTTACTTATATTTCTGAGTCTATGGCGGATTGTTCATGACTTTAGACGGTGACACAGTGCACACATTAGCAAACATGCTCAAAAAAGTTTAAGATTGTCCAAAAACTCAAGAAAAAACTACAGAATGTATTTAAAGCGCATATTTTCAGGAGCGTGTGGTCAATCGGAG
This sequence comes from Periophthalmus modestus, assembly GCA_019594935.1. Classification (NCBI taxonomy): domain Eukaryota; kingdom Metazoa; phylum Chordata; class Actinopteri; order Gobiiformes; family Gobiidae; genus Periophthalmus; species Periophthalmus modestus. The sequence continues at coordinate 31,273,576 of JAIEZT010001318.1, forward strand.
CGTTCATGGTCCTGTTTAGAGTTTGATTTTACACAAAAAGTTGAGAGCGACTCACTGAAAAACTGTCCGCTAATGCTAATGCTAATCCGAGCTAGCTTGTGACTGTAATGTTATTTGAGAGGGACAGCACAAATCAGCTCATCTGTAGCTCTTTCTGGTCAGATTTTGTTAAACTAAAGCTCAGTTTAAAGTCTAACTTGAGTAACAGAGCTTCAGACAGAGCAGTGCTTCTAGTTAGCACACCCCAGGGAATGTTGAAGACACCAGCTGCAAAGTATCGATACTATTTTGAACTAAAAAATATTCTTATACCATTGCAGTGTTGGCGATGCTCCTTTACACTTTGTCTCAAGGAGAAGTTATTGCTTTTCCGAGAATGTTCCACAGTCTGGCATTAAACTGATGTATGTCGTTCATTCTTCAATAAAAAGTTTAAACAAAGCATTTAATTTATGTTCTAATGGAAGATTGTGGTGGGACTTGATCAGTTTTCTTCGTCTAACTCCTTTTTTGAGCTTATACAAGAACAAACCTGTGAGATGTGCTTTGGGTTTGCTCCAAATGAACAAATAAATAGAAAAAAATGAATAAAACATCCAAACTAAGAGTGAAGTCACCTCTACATAGATCTGACCATCAGTCCGTCTCCATAGCGACAGATACGTCCAGTGACAGTGTGAAAACTTCCACCAGAAAAGTGCCTCTTTAAACCAGACTCGTGTGATTTTTGTCACTGACACAATAATTAAGTTAAGCAAAAAATAAAGAACATTAAACTCAAAATCTCACGTGTTTGTCGGACTTTGAAATGGGAACTTTTAATCCAAGATCTCTACGTCTCGTCTCTAAAATCTGGTTATTCTACCTCCCAAAAACATTCACGGACATGTAAAACTGGATGGACTGATGCCACTAATGCGCTTAAATAATGATAAACATTTATAATCACACCTGCTCCTGTTTTTCATGTTTTAAATGAACCTGTGCCGTGTTTGGTTTGTTCGGGCTGATCTTGCACAAACAGAAAACTCCTATTTACATAATTGATTTTTTAAACTGTTTTTATGTTTTTTTTTACAGACGGAGCCCAGTGAGGGACCAGAGTCTGTTTAAATACACAATCTTTAGAAACAAAACCAAACATTATGACCACTGACCATAGACTGGATGTAGCTAACGTGCTAGCCACCACGATCCAAACAGGAAGTGATCATGGGTCCACTTTGCTCCACTCTGTGGCTCCAATTCACTTTCTATTGAAAAACCATGTCCTCTCTCTCTGTCCCTGCTGCTGTCAGACTCATTTTGGTCTAAAATTTCGTATTAACCCTCCACATGATCCTGGGGTTAATTTTTTATTTATTTTATTTTTTTTTTTTTTAGTTTATTTATTTATTTATTTTGTTATTTTGAGTTATTTATTTATTTTTTCTATTTTGAGTTTTTGTTTTTGTTGTTGTTTTGGGTTTCTTATTATTTTTTGAGTTATGTTGAATTTTTTTTTTTTTTTTTTTGTTATTTTTTTTTTGTTATTTTAAGTTTTTTTGCTGCTTGTTTTGGGTCTTAAATGTTCGTTTTTCTTTTTTGAGTTATTTTTTTTATTTTTTTTGTAATATTTTGAGTGTAGTTTATTTATTTGTTTTTTTTTTTTTTTTTTTTTTTTTAAGTTTTTTTTTTTGTTTTGTTTTTTGGGTTTTTTTTTTTTTTTTTTGTTTTGACTTTTTTTTTTTCTGTTTTTTATTTTTAGATTTTTTTTTTGTGTCATTTTGAGCTTTTTTTTGTTTTTCAAAACAGCGCCCCCTCTCTCTGTCCCTGCTGCTGTCAGACTCATGTTGGTCTTAAATGTTGTATTAACCCTCTACATGATCCTGGGGTTTTTATTTCACGTCTGTGTCTGTAAATCAACATATGAACATTAATAACAGACACATCAGGTCCTTCTTTCCCCGACGTCGCTCCTGTTAGCCTTAGCAACAGGTTTGATTGACAGTGTTGCTAAGCGCCTGCTCCTGCTAGACCAGATGAGGTGTTACCCAACAGCCTCGTTCCTGATTGGCTCTTTGGTTGCTATGATACTCACAGTCGCTGTACCTGCTCCTCGATGAGCTTCATTTGGAGCTGAAGCTGTGACGTCAGACTCACTCAGTCACTTCTTTACACCGTCTGTGCCGCTGAAAATTCAGTTTATATCCTCAGTGTTAGCGCTGAGTTACTATAAACACTCGATAAACTCACATTTCATTCTCAAAGTTGACGTCAGCTCCACCATCGCGTCTCATTATCTAAAACTCCAGGATCAGGCTGCAGCTGTCACCACATTGGCTCAATATTGGTCACGTATAAGCCCCGAAATCTTTATCAGGTTATAAAAAAGATTTAATTTAGACTTTTCTGTTTCGGCTGAGCACATAAATCAAAATGTCAACCTTTAATCTCAAATATCTGGCTGGTCTTATCAGTCAGCCACACAGGTCTGCTCCTCCTCCGTGTGAGTGTGTGCGCCAAGACTCACAAAAGCTGTATGTTGTTGATCCACGTCGAAGCTTGGCATTTGATATAAGACTGGTAGAAAGGACCGGAGAGCTCGGAGCGTTATCAGCCCCGAGCCATAGGTGAAGTTAAGACATTCCCGGGAATCTGGGAATCGGACTGTAAAGCAGATTACATTATCATATCCCATCAGAACAAACTGCATCGCGTCAGATTATCATGTACTCCATGTGTGAGCGCGCCGCCATTGTTCTGTCGGCCATGTTGCGTCTGCGGGCTCGCTCTCCCTCTCCCTCCCCGCTGTCCCCGTCCCGTAATGATTTAGAGCGGCCCGGGTCTCTTGGGGTCGCGGCGTACCTCTGCCTTGAATCTAAATAAGGCCGGTGAGGTAAGGCTCCGCCGTGTGACAGGACATCAGCGAGACACGGCGCGCAGATGCTATCAATCACTTTCACCTACCCAGATATCATACTGTTCTCCGTCTTCCACGCTGGCTTCACACGGCGATCGCTTCCCCCGCAAGATGGAGTCAGTTGTTCCAGCCTGGGCAGTTTCAAGGTCCGAGATGAGATTAGGCCATTACTCAGAATAAGGTGCTAACGTGCGATGCGGGGACTTGTTAGCATGCTGCGCCGCTTGTGCTAAAGGTGTATTATGATGTTGTATAGATGCGCTATGCTAGGTCTTTGTTTAAATTTTGCACCAATATTGAACCAATTTATGTGCAATCTGTCACACTTACACGTCACACTCAGGGAAAAGAGGGTGGAATGTTTCCTGAATCCACTGCCTGGCCAAAAAAAAAGTCGTCACGCACTCGTTCGCTGTGGCGTTGTTTCGATTTCGCTTCTGCAAAGTCACTAGATTTATTTCCATCCAGTGTTGCATATATTTTTTACCATGCTGCATTCAACAGATCTTAACCCAGTTTTAGTAGTTTCTGCAATCTCCTTAGATGTTAACATATTTCCACGACCGCAGGATGTGTCTTTCCACCTGGTTGTTTCAGAAATGAGAAGCGACTCATTGCAGCAGTTGGGGTTAAATAACTTGTTGCAGCTGAAAGATAATCGTCTGTGCAATAATGATCCAACAGGAGGCTCGTACCTATTTGCTCAGATAAATCCAGGCAGAGACTTTTTTTTTGGCCCTGCAGTGTCCTCCTCGTCACTGGTGAGTCTCCCTGTTTTCAGATGGGTGTGATTGACAGTTGGATTAGCCAATCAGAGACACACGTGGTCACAAATATCACAGGGATTACTGCAGAATCAACAAGTGAAGCCCAAACTGTTCGTCTGAGGTGAGATTGATGTGAAATGTGATTTTATTTGTAAATCAAAGGTGACCAATGCGCAGCGACGGTGCCAGACTTTTTTTTTCGTTGGGGGAGCTAAGGCGGGGCTAAGTTTTCAGTTTGAGTTAATTTACATCTTTTTTTTTTTTTTTTTTTTTTTACAACAGAGCCATGTTTGAGCTGCTGTTTTAAATGTAGTTAACCCCAATATTTTTACTCAGGGTCTGTGAAAGTGGGGCAAAAGTTTTGATCGATTGACCATTCTAGAGGATGCTAGTGCGCCCCATGTTCTCGTCGCTCTTGTGTCAGTCAGAAAGTGAAGGTCTCATTCTCATTTTCAAGCAAGTTTTCTGCACTTTGTCTAAACAAATGACAATATATTCTGTTCTTTCCTGTTGGCGGGGGTCGGATTGGTCAAACACCTGGGACATTTCTTGCATAAAACTCGGACAAATCAGTGTTTTTGGATAAATCTGCTGGGACAGGGGACACAGGGATCAAAACTGGAACTGTCCCGGTTCAATAGGAACATGTGGTCACTCTAATTTAAAGTGCATATAGTGACGGGTGTGAGGTATATTCAAGTAAACCTTACACTCTTCACTATACTTCTTCTACTTGAATAGCTATGTCACTTTACACATTAAAAGACAATTAAATGTTTATTTGATCTATGTTCTTTTTAGATTTTAGATTCGGAGGCACATCAGCTTTAACTGAAGCTGTGTGTCCTGGAGGGAAACGGAGACGAGGATTAAAACAGTTAATGAATTTAATTGGATATGTGCAATTATTAGTGTCATATTTGTTTGAGGATGTTTTTAAGTGTGTCTGTCTGTGTTTGAGTGTTTTAGTGAATTGTGTTTTAAACATGTCCAACTCGATCGTGTATTTCAGCTGTGTTGAGTTGGACTAGTGGCCACTCATAGGTACTACAACGAAAAAATCCCTCCTGCGCTGTAAGGATTTTTTGCCTCATAAAACACAAAGTAATCACAAACTGTTCGGCTGACAGGGACTGAGAAGGACGGACACCTACATCGTCACATTTTGGGGCGATTTTTGTCCTATTTTCAGATTAAACTTCCTTAATCCTTTTTAATCGTTAGCTTTGGCTATGCTCTATGTCGTTCTAGCTAAGCTCAAGCTCTGATTGGTTAGAGCGGTCACATGGTACGACACGAACGAGCGATGTGAACGAGCCGCAGGTTTAGCACATGGCTCAGAAGCTCCTGGAAGCACAAACATTATCATTTATTCTTCATTATTTATGTTTTATTCCCTTGACTCCTTCGTGGTCACTCTGCTCGCTCTCGTCGCTCTCGTTGCTATCGTCGCTCTCGTTGCTATCGTCGCTCTTGTCTCTCTCGTCGCTCTCGTCGCTCTTGTCTCTCTCGTTGCTATCGTCGCTCTCATAGCTCTCGTCGCTCTCGTTGCTCGAGTTGCGAGTTGCTCGAGTTGCTCGAGTTGCTCTCGTCACTCTCGTCTCTCTCGTCGCTCTCGACTCGATGGCCAGGGCAGGACGGATGCACTTAGTTTAGCCGCTAAAGGTTAAACTAGCGACATGCGTCATTGAGCACGGCCCGCGTTTAGGACCTGGGGCTCGACTTACCTGCGTCTTCGTGTCCAGGTCTCAAAGGCGTCCCTAGAGAAACGAGCTCGAGGATGGGCGATAACTGAGGCAGAGGATGGACGATGGACTTTGTGGAGTTTGCAACAGAAGAAAATCAGTCAGATCAGGTAACGAAACACCTCGGAAACTGCTGCTGTCAGACTCGCCATTTTGGTCTTAAATGTTTGTATTAACCCGCTACATGATCCTGCCTGAGGTTAATTTTTTTTTGAGTTTTTTCCTTTTTTTTTGTTTTTTTTATTTTTTTTATTTTTTTGTTATGCAGTTTTTTTTTTTTTATTTTTTGTTATTTTGAGTTTATTTTTTTTTTTTTTTTGTTATCTTGAGTTGTTTTATTTATTAAGTTAGTTTATTTATTTATTTATTTTTATTTATTTTTTGTTATTTTTTTTAGTTTATTTTTGAGTTTTTTTGAGTTATTTTAGGGTTGTTGGTTTTTTTTGTTTTTTGTTTTTTGTTTTGTTTTGTTTTTTTGATGGTTTTATTTTAGTTATTTTGAGTTTATAGTGTATATAGTTTTTTGTCACGGAAGTTTTTTTGTTGTTATTTTGAGTTATTTTTTTAGTTATTTTGAGTTTTTTTTTTTTTTTTTTTTTTTTTTTAAGTTTCTTTTTATGTCTTTTGAAAAACTTTGTCCCTCTCTCTGTTTTGGTCTTAAATGTTCGTATTAACCCTCTACATGATCCTGGGGTTTTTATTTCACGTCTGTGTCTGTAAATCAACATATGAACATTAATAACAGACACATCAGGTCCTTCTTTCCCCGACGTCGCTCCTGTTAGCGTTAGCAACAGGTTTGATTGACAGCGTTGCTAAGCGCTCGCTCTCAGCTAAAAACTCAGTCCACTTCTTTATTCAGTCTATGATCCACAAACTCATCCACACAGACACTGGGGACGAGGTGAGTTAAGTGTCTTGCCCAAGGACACAACAACAGTATTCATCTGAGAATAACTCGACTCGAACACAACACGACGTTAAACAAGCGCCTACTTAACGCCGTTTCTCCTGACAGAGGACGGGTGCGGCGGGGTTAAGCGGCGTTCCCTCTGCGGTGGTCAAAGCTCCGCACCGAGGCGTTAACTCCGAGCCCGAGGTGTTTGTTTCGGTTGAATCGGGGACAGAACAGCCCTGCGTTATCCATCATTTCACTCCTGCATTGTTCTAGCTCTTCCTCGCCGCTCGCCCCCTACATATTGTTACCTTGACAATCCTTCCGTTCCCTTTTCTTGCCAAAAGATCAGTATCTGGCTGATTACGCAGAGGCCCTCGTGTTAAGCAGCCGGTCTTACCCACTGTCATTCACATTGATATACTTGTACATACCCTGACAGAGTAATCTCATAGACGCTAATCAGATACACACTAATGCTATTAAAAGACTCTTAAGGGAATCTCTCTCTTTGCTCCGTGTGTGTCAGCCTGACTCTGGCTATTGTTTTGTCGATTTGTCGAGATTAAATGTTCACCTTTAATCTAATTGGAGGTGAAGTTTACCGCAGTATTATCTTATACAATGCTCCTCGTAAACAAAATCCCCAGGAACAATACGGGCTTTGGTTTATACAATAGATTTAATTTAAACATAGGTACCACCGCGGATCAATACCTGATATTTTATCTGGAGCTCACGACGGCCATGAGGAAAAATCGTTTGGCCCTATATGTTTTGTAGAAGAGCTTATTTCTGTGGGGAGTTGTGGGTTCCTTAGCAGCTTTGTGTAAAATGGAGGATACACGGACGTCGTCGGTCGGTTAGTAGCAGATCTGACACTTGGGACGTCGAAAACTGTAATTTATCACGACATTACATCATTTTAAGTCAGGCCTGTTCTGCAAAATGGACTTTTCAGAGGTTTTAGCCGAGTTTCCTGCTCATTGACCTTCTGAAATTGTTATTTTCAAGACGCCAGTTTTGTGACGTGTGCACTTCCTTCTCCATTTTTTTGTGACCGCTCTACAGTTCTCATCTCTGTGGATCAGTCTGTTATAAGTTACACGTTTTAAATCACAATATTCATCTAAAACCACTTCAGAAAAGAAACAAATCCACTGACGTCCGTGTTAGAAAACTGCAGTGTCCAGTGGAGCTGACGTCGCCGTAAATGTCATGACAATAAAGAGTCGTGTAGCTGTAGCGCCCCCTATGGACAGAGCACATCACACTACAGCAGCACATTTTTTTTACATTTGGACCAAAATGACGACGCGACGCTGCCAGAATCCTACGAGTATCAACGATTAAGAAAAAAAAACTGGAAGGAAGCGGACGTCAAGCGTGTCTCGGACGTGTCACAGTGGGCGTGTCACAATGGCAAGTCTCAGTGGGCGTGTCAGGCGTGTCCAGGTGGGCGTGGCACAGTCTCAGATGGGATCGATTTTTAAAAACAGTGGGCGCTCAAGCTAAGCTAAGCGGCATGCACAACTTTTACACTGTTTATCATTCAGATAAACCGGAGTTGTGTTGTGTCCAGTTAAAGACGTGTCTCTGTCTCTCAGTGCATCATGGTCTAAACCAGCGACGTCAAACTCAGATTCACAGAGGCCAAAATGAAAAACTGTGACTAAGTTTTGGCCTAAACTAAATATTTATTGAAAAATTTCAACATCTGCATGTTTTTCAGAAGGTTTGGATTAAAATCTGAGTGAGGCGACAGGAGCAGATGATAATAAGTGTCAACAGAAGTGATGGGGGCGGCGCCAACACATTTGCAAAGCATTCTGGGATTTATAGTATTAGAGGTGCATGTGCTGTTCTGGTGCTACGTCCAGTGGGACAACACTGATATATATTTGATATGATCTCGTGGGCCAAATATATTTATATCAAGGGCCAAATTTGGCCCACGGGCCTGAGTTTGACACGTCTGGTCTATATTTTCACTGCTCTCGTGACCACTACTTTTCAAGGTGCATTGTGGGAAATTTTGAGTCCTCTACTTTTTCACCAACTGGACTTTCAGACAGAACTAAAAATGCTGTGACCCCTGAATGCTGCCCCCTGTAGGAGCTGGTGTGAACATTCAGACACGTCTAAACCACATCTTTACTGAAACGATGACAGAAAAACATTTTGTATATGTCCAGATAATAAATGTAAATGCTTCACAAACAAAAACACAGTCCTGGGGCGACAGTCGAGTTTGTTGTTCAAACTTTTAGTACCGGAACAAAACACATCAAAACGGCCTCTGTGCACGACCTTCAGACACAAGCCCCACGAAGAATTATCCAGAGGTGAGAGAACAGCGAGGTGAGAGTTCTCTTCAGGTGAACCGTTTTCTGCTGGGTCCTGGTGTTATCACTACACAGCTCCATGTGTTCATTTATAACAAAGAGCTCTGTAAACCGCAAACGTAAGGACAAGGACACGGTTTTGGCACCAACAAAGACGCACAATTATTGTTCTTCTAAAGTGAAGCACGACACCAGTTCTGAAAGTTTTGTGAAATGTTAAAATGGAAAGTACAAGGACGACAATCACTGAGCACATTGTTAACATAAAGTTATAAATGTGATGTTTAAAGAGGTAAATTCAATGTTTACGATTCAGAATTTATAGGAAGTTTTGCTCCAATGTTTTTTTAAATAAAGCTTTTCCAACTTCTGTGTATATAAGTACACAGAGCTAACCTGCTAGCCGCCACGTTCCAAACAGGAAGTGATCATGTGCGCACTTCCTGCTCCATTGACTTTCTGTCCCTGCTGCTGTCAGACTCATTTTGGTCTTAAATGTTCGTATTAACTCTACATGATCCTGGGGTTCTTTTTTTTTTTTTTTTTTTTTTTTTTTTTTTTAGTTATGTGGAGGTTTGGTTTTTTGTTATTGTGAGGGGGGGTTTTTTTTTTTGTTATTTTGAGTTTTATTTATTTAGTTAGTTTTGTAGTTTTTTTTTTATTTATTTTTTTTTTTGTTATTTTGAGTTTTGTTTTATTTATTTAGTTTTGTTATGTAGGGTTTATTTATTTGTATTTGTTCATGTTTTGTAGGGTGTTTTTTTGAGTGAGTTATTTTTTTTATTTTTTTTTTTTATTTTAAGTTTTGTTTTTTTGACTATTGTTTGTAAATTTTTTGAACATTAATAACAGAAATCAGGTTCTTTTTTTCCCTGAAGCCGCTCCTATTAGCGTTAGCAACAGGTTTGATTGACAGCGTTGCTAGGCGCCCGCAGTTTTTCAAAAAACAAAAAATAAAATAAATCAACTCAAAATAACAAAAAAAAAACACAACAAACAACAAAAACTCTCAAAATAACTAAAAAAAAAAACAAAAAAAAAAAAATGCAAAATACCTAAAAAAAATCACCTCAAAATAACTCAAAGAAATTAAGAAAATAAACACAAACATTAATACATAAGCTCAAAATACCTAAATAAAAAATAAAAAAAAAAAAAAATTAAATGAACTCAAAATAACAATAAATAAATAATAATAAATAAATAAATAAAAAAAAAAATGAACCAAAAACTCCCACATGTGTCAAACAAAAAATAAACGGGCCTTGAGTCATCATTTCATGTGGCCCTCAACAGGGTAAATCAAAAGGTCTGATGGTCTTAAAATGTAATTTTATCAGGAGATACGCAGTTACACAGACATATTTTTAAAAATGCATATTCAACATTTGTAACTTGAATAAGTAATACATACAGAAACAGTTAATTAACAAGTTTAAAAGTAGTTAGATTTATTTACATCTGGCCCTTTGAGAGCAGCCACTTTGCTGATGTGAAAATGTGTTTGACGCCCCTGATGTAGAGGTTTAATCTGAACATTTAAGACCAAAATGAGTCTGACAGCAGCAGGTTCAGAGAGAGACACAGTTTTTCAAAAGAAAGTGAACTGGAGCCAGAGTCGATGGAACCCAAAGTGCGCACATGAGCACTTCCTATTTGCAACGCTAGCTAGCAGGTTAGCTTCATCCATTCATATAAAAAGTCTATGATGAAAACACATTTTTTTCTGAGCGCTCAAGCCTCAAATACAAGTTAACACAGGATTATTCAAACACAAACGTTAACAAACACAATCAGGTGTAGGTTCTATTCCCGTTTCTTCTCAGTCCACACTTTCATTGTCTGCCCTTTAGCAAGACACTTTTCCACTGTATTGCTGTTATGCGCATATGAAAACATGTTTAATTTGCGGCTAATACATAAATAACAGAACAGATGCAGGTGTAAAAGTGAAACTACAAACCAGCAGCTACTTCAGGAGTGACCGGCATCACCGAGACGAGAATTACATCTGAACTTTTCTCGTTTCAGCGCGGCGCACGCACACACACGAGCAGTTTGAAGCTTTAAACAAACAATGACTCCATACTGTGTCGACTTCAAAGGTAACAAATCTGGCATTCTGTTACTTAGAAAAAAACAGTCGTCGTTTTGTTCAAAATAAATGTTGTTGTGTCTAATGCTTTTAAAACCTGGAGTGTGGTTAAATCTATTGTAGAAAACCTGGGATTTTCAAACGATATCTGGCATCTATTTTCAAAGAGAGACTTTTATTTGAGCGAGGGTTTATTTGCAGCGGTAATCGAAAGCTGCAGCTAATTGGCTTAAGTTATGAAAAAAGCCAGAACAAAACTTTCTCTTTTCCAAATCCCATGTTTGTGTCTTCAAAGCTGCAGGTGGAACGCTCATGAATATTCCGAGATCAAAGAATTCCCACTATTTAAGGTGATCTGCCAAACTTCCACAAATGCCAGTTCATTTGGCAGGTTGTAAACGCAACTCGAACGACGTTAAAGAGGCGCAACTCCAACGACGTTAAAGAGGCGCAACTCAACGACGTTAAAGAGGCGCGACTCCAACGACGTTAAAGAGGCGCAACTCCAACGACGTTAAAGAGGCGCAACTCCAACTCCGACGACGTTAAAGGCGCGACTCCAACGGCGTTAAAGACTCCAACGACGTTAAAGAAGCGCAACTCGAACGACGTTAAAGAGGCGCAACTCCAACGACGTT
>JAIEZT010001318.1:31289962-31412462 GCA_019594935.1 Periophthalmus modestus
GCTCTCTGTGTGTGTGTCGTGCGTCGGACTGGACTTTGTCGTGTGTGTCTGTGTGTGTGTGTTTGTGCGTCGGACTGGACTTTGTCGTGTGCTCTCTGTGTGTGTGTGTTTTGTGCGTCGGACTGGACTTTGTCGTGTGCTCTCTGTGTGTGTGTGTTTGTGCGTCGGACTGGACTTTGTCGTGTGCTCTCGGAGTGTGTGTGTGTGTTTGTGCGTCGGACTGGACTTTGTCGTGTGCTCTGTGTGTGTGTGTTTGTGCGTCGGACTGGACTTTGTCGTGTGCTCTCTGTGTGTGTGTGTGTTTTTGTGCGGACTGGACTTTTGTGTGTGCTCTGTGTGTGTGTGTGTGTCGGACTGGACTTTGTCGTGTGCTCTGTGTGTGTGTGTGTTTGTGCGTCGGACTGGACTTGTCGTGTGCTCTCTTGTGTGTGTGTTTGTGCGTCGGACTGGACTTTGTCGTGTGCTCTCTGTGTGTGTGTGTGTTTGTGCGTCGGACTGGACTTTGTCGTGTGCTCTCTGTGTGTGTGTGTTTGTGCGTCGGACTGGACTTTGTCGTGTGCTCTCTGTGTGTTTGTGCGTCGGACTGGACTTTGTCGTGTGCTCTCTGTGTGTGTGTTGTTTGTGCGTCGGACTGGACTTTTTGTCGTGTGCTCTCTGTGTGTGTGTGTTTGTGCGTCGGACTGGACTTTGTCGTGTGCTCTCTGTGTGTGTGTGTTTGTGCGTCGGACTGGACTTTGTCGTGTGCTCTGTGTGTGTGTGTTTGTGCGTCGGACTGGACTTTGTCGTGTGCTCTCTGTGTGTGTGTGTTTTGTGCGTCGGACTGGACTTTGTCGTGTGCTCTCTGTGTGTGTGTGTTTGTGCGTCGGACTGGACTTTGTGTGTGCTCTCTCTGTGTGTGTGTGTTTGTGCGTCGGACTGGACTTGTCTGTGTGTGCTCTGTGTGTGTGTGTGTTTGTGCGTCGGACTGTGCGTCGGACTGGACTTTGTCGTGTGTCGGACTCTTGTGTGTGTGTGTGTTTGTGTTTGTGCGTCGGACTGGACTTTGTCGTGTGCTCTCTGTGTGTGTGTGTTGTGTGCTGGTCGGACTGGACTTTGTCGTGTGCTCTCTGTGTGTGTGTGTTTGTGTGTGTCGGACTGGACTTTGTCGTGTGCTCTCTGTGTGTGTGTGTGTGTTTGTGCGTCGGACTGGACTTTGTCGTCGTGTGCTCTCTGTGTGTGTGTGTTGTGTTTGTGTGCGTCGGACTGGACTTTGTCGTGTGCTCTCTGTGTGTGTGTGTTTGTGCGTCGGACTGGACTTTGTCGTGTGCTCTGTGTGTGTGTGTGTTTGTGCGTCGGACTGGACTTTGTCGTGTGCTCTCTGTGTGTGTGTGTTTGTGCGTCGGACTGGACTTTGTCGTGTGCTCTCTGTGTGTGTGTGTGTTTTTGTGCGTCGGACTGGACTTTGTCGTGTGCTCTCTGTGTGTGTGTTTGTGCGTCGGACTGGACTTTGTCGTGTGCTCTCTGTGTGTGTGTGTTTGTGCGTCGGACTGGACTTTGTCGTGTGCTCTCTGTGTGTGTGTGTTTTGTGCGTCGGACTGGACTTTGTCGTGTGCTCTGTGTGTGTGTGTTTTGTGCGTCGGACTGGACTTTGTCGTGTGCTCTCTGTGTGTGTGTGTGTTTGGTGCGTGTCGGACTGGACTTTGTCGTGTGTTCTCTGTGTGTGTGGTTTGTGCGTCGGACTGGACTTTGTCGTGTGCTCTCTGTGTGTGTGTGTGTTTGTGCGTCGGACTGGACTCCTTGTCGTGTGCTCTGTGTGTGTGTGTGTTTGTGTGTCGGACTGGACTTTGTCGTGTGCTCTCTGTGTGTGTGTTTGTGCGTCGGACTGGACTTTGTCGTGTGCTCTCTGTGTGTGTGTGTGTTTGTGCGTCGGACTTTGGACTCTTTTGTCGTTTGTGCTGGACTTTGTGTGTGTGTGTGTGTGTTTGTGTCGTCTGGACTGTGACTCTTGTCGTGTGCTCTCTGTGTGTCGTGTGTCTGTGTGTGTCGTGTTTGTGCGTCGGACTGGACTTTGTCGTGTGCTCTCTGTGTGTGTGTGTTTGTGCGTCGGACTGGACTTTGTCGTGTGCTCTCTCTCTGTGTGTGTGTGTTTGTGCGTCGGACTGGACTTTGTCGTGTGCTCTCTGTGTGTGTGTGTGTTTGTGCGTCGGACTGGACTTTGTCGTGTGTGCTCTGTGTGTGTGTGTGTGTCGGACTGGACTTTTGTGCGTCGGACGGACTGGACTTTGTCGTGTGCTCTCTGTGTGTGTGTGTTTGTGCGTCGGACTGGACTTTGTCGTGTGCTCTCTGTGTGTGTGTGTTTGTGCGTCGGACTGGACTTTGTCGTGTGCTCTCTGTGTGTGTGTTTGTGCGTCGGACTGGACTTTGTCGTGTGCTCTGTGTGTGTGTGTGTGTTTGTGCGTCGGACTGGACTTTGTCGTGTGCTCTCTGTGTGTGTGTTTGTGCGTCGGACTGGACTTTGTCGTGTGCTCTCTGTGTGTGTGTGTTTGTGCGTCGGACTGGACTTTGTCGTGTGCTCTCTGTGTGTGTGTGTGTTTTGTGCGTCGGACTGGACCTTTGTCGTGTGCTCTCTGTGTGTGTGTGTGGTTTGTTTGCGTCGGACTGGACTTTGTCGTGTGCTCTCTGTGTGTGTGTGTGTTTTGTGCGTCGGACTGGACTTTGTCGTGTGCTCTCTGTGTGTGTGTGTTTGTGCGTGTGGACCGGACGTGTGCTCTCTCGTGTGTGTGTGTGTGTGTGTTGTGTTTCGGACTGGACTTTGTCGTGTGGACTTTGTGTCGTGTGTCGGACTGGACTTTGTCGTGTGCTCTGTGTGTGTGTGTTTTGTGCGTCGGACTGGACTTTGTCGTGTGCTCTCTGTGTGTGTGTGTGTTTGTGCGTCGGACTGGACTTTGTCGTGTGCTCTCTGTGTGTGTGTTTTGTGCGTCGGACTGGACTTTGTCGTGTGCTCTCTGTGTGTGTGTTTGTGCGTCGGACTGGACTTTGTCGTGTGCTCTCTGTGTGTGTGTGGTGTTTGTGCGTCGGACTGGACTTTGTCGTGTGCTCTCTGTGTGTGTGTGTTTGTGCGTCGGACTGGACTTTGTCGTGTGCTCTCTGTGTGTGTGTGTTTGTGCGTCGGACTGGACTTTGTCGTGTGCTCTCTCTGTGTGTGTGTGTTTGTGCGTCGGACTGGACTTTGTCGTGTGCTCTCTGTGTGTGTGTGTGCGTCGGACTGGACTTTGTCGTGTGTGTGTGTGTGTGTTGTGCGCGTCGGACTGGACTTTGTCGTGTGCTCTCTGGTGTGTGTGTTTCGGACTGGTGCGTCGGACTGGGTTTTGTCGTGTGCTCTCTGTGCTCTCTGTGTGTGTTTGTGTGTCGGACTGGACTTTGTCGTGTGCTGGACTTTGTCGTTTGTGCTTTGTCGTGTGCTCTCTGTGTGTGTGTGCGTAAGACTGGACTTGTGTGTGCTCTCTCTGTGTGTGTTTGTGTGTCGTCGGACTGGACTTTGTCGTGTGCTCTCTGTGTGTGTGTGTGTTTGTGCGTCGGACTGGACTTTGTCGTGTGCTCTGTGTGTGTGTGTTGTGCCTTTGGGTGGACTTTGTCGTGGTGCTCTCTCTGTGTGTGTGTTTGTGCGTCGGACTGGACTTTGTCGTGTGCTCTCTGTGTGTGTGTAATGTAAAGAGACAGCTCAATCTGGTCGCTCTAATCGTGGGGAGACTGAAGCCTTTGGGAAAAAGACACATCCCATTTCCTGTGACATGGCCGTAACTTCCTGTCGCTCAGTTTTCATGGAAGCCGAACCATTTGCCCTGTTGATTAGCGAGCGAGCGTGTGTGGTGTCGAGCGTGTGGTGTGTCGAGCGAGCGCGCAGTGTGGTGTGTGTGTGTGTGTGCGAGCGGAGATGGACTTTTGGCACTCGGATGCTCTCTTTTTCTCCGTCTGAGCTGCTGAGTTGATTACGAAGACGAGTCCAGATCGTATCGGGGTGAACTCTGATGAGAAACGCCGCTTCACTTTGATCTTAATAAAACGCCGGTGTTGTGTCGGTGACGTTTGGGGAAAACGGCGAGGGGCAGGTATAGAATCTGTACAGGCGAGAGCGGGACGACTAACGGACTTTTATAACCTTTATTCAAACACTTTAATAAAACTGACCACTGCAGACCAGAACCATGTTCATTAAAACGTAAAGATGTGACAATATCCAGATCTCACGGAACGATATTTACTGCGATATTTTGAAAAACTGTGTCTCTCTCTGTCCCTGCTGCTGTCAGACTCATTTAGGTCTTAAATGTTCGTGTTAACCCTCTACATGAGTTATTTTGAGGGGGTTTTTTAGTTTTTTTTAGTTTTTTTTATTTTATTTTATTTTATTATTATTTTTTTTTTTTTAGTTTGTTTTAGTTTTTTAGTTTTTTTGTTGTTTTGTTTTTTTTGTTATTTTGAGTTGTTTTATTTATTTATTTTGTTTTTTTGAGGGTTATTTATATATTTATTATTTATGTATTTTTGTTATTTTGAGGGGTTTTTTTTGTTTTTTTCTTTTTGTTATTTTGAGTTGTTTTATTTATTTTGTTATTTTGTGGGGTTTTTATATTTTCATTTTTAAAATTGTTTTGTTATTTTGAGTTTGAGTTATGATACTTGTGGTTGGATTTCCAAATATGGAACTTGGCTCCAAATTTGCCTCTTAGTACAGTGTTCCCTGGTTTATCTTGGGGCTTATGTTCTAGAAATAACAAAGTATCAGCTTTATTTTTTACAATTATTCTCTCTGTTTCTTGTCTGTAAAACCCCTCACCACACACTTTATACACTTTTCTCACACATTAACATTTTGTCACATTTCTCTCTTGTTTAAACACAAAGTTCAAACCTTCGTCGGTGCCTTTGTCGGTGCAGAACGTTTCATCGACATTGTGGGTTTTGTCGGGGAGAAAACTTGCAAACATACAGCACTTCAGAGTCACACTGATCCAACATTTATGTAAATTTGTCTGACACATTCTGTACTGTACAGGAGACACGGAGGAGACTGATGGACAATGGTCTACAGTCCCTCAGCCAATCAGGACGCAGAACACAATGGTCTACAGTCCCTCAGCCAATCAGGACGCAGAACACAATGGTCTACAGTCCCTCAGCCAATCAGGACGCAGAACACAATGGTCTACAGTCCCTCAGCCAATCAGGACGCAGAACACAATGCACGCTCATACTCTGTTAAAAAAACTTGTAAAATTACACCATAAAAAAATCTGCGAAAGGTGAACCGCGATATAGTGACGGACGTCTACACCTGCTCCGGCCTCGATGAGCTTCATTTGGAGCTGGAGCTGTGGTGACGTCAGGCTCTTCTTCTTCTTCTTCTTCTTGTTCGTCTGCGGTTGCTGGTGATGAGGTGGATCAATGGGACAGTCCAATATTGCAAATTGGACTATTACGTCTTCAGAATGATCGCTTATAGATCGCTCAACACCTTAAATAATGCTACACACCCCCGCAGGCCTAATTTGGACCAGTCTGAACGTGATGAATGAACGCCGCTAACTTACTTGGCACAGACGACCGATCTCCACGACGACGCCAGATTTACTCATTTGTATTTTGCTAAACACTTATCAAAATGGAGGGTTTTGGGCCCATTAGCTCAAATTAGACAAATTGTTTACAACTTTGGGTGGGTTGTGGCGTTCGGCGAGGGGGTTTTCTTCACGGGAGGGAGGAGGGGAGCGCCGGGTGCAGGTTGTGTCGGTGTCATGGCGGCCCCACGAGCAGATGGCCTCTTCTCAGGCTTCATCGTCAGCTGTTTGGGCCAGGGCTGGAACATGTGCTGCTCCAATGTGCTCGCTTCTTCTCCCGTTCACCATCTCGATCCCGGCGTGATTTAAACTGTGTATCAAGTTGCCATGGAGAAGTCGGGCCAAATGTCTTTTCTCCGATGCAGGTGCGGTGGAGAATATGTGTGGGAAACGGCCACACGAGGGACCCGGGGTTCGGACTAATGAGGAAAAAGCCTCCGACAGCTTGGACTTGTAACTGGTTTAATTATCGTCTCTTAAACTGTGACAATAGTTTTAAAGGAAACATTTGACTTGTAAAAAGGTTTGTTCACATTTTTAAACTGATGATGCCAGATGGAGGCAGAGGGTCGATATATATTTAACTTTATGGGAGATTCAGAGTTTTTGAAAGAGAAAACACATTTTAAAAACATAAATACTGAACTTTATTTGTGAGAAACACACTGCACTTCACTTATGTCACTTTTGTTTATTAATACCATAAAGTATCATAGCAACGAAAGAGCCAATCAGGAGCGAGGCTGTTGAAAGGAAGCGGGCGCTTAGCAACGCTGTCAATCAAACAAACCTAACGCTAACGCAACAGGAGCGACTTGATTTAAAGAAGGACAGCTGATAAAAACCTGATCATGTAATGTTCATATGTTGATTTACAGACACAGACGTGAAATAAAAACCCCAGGATCATGTAAAGGGTTAATACGAACATTTAAGACCAACATGAGTCTGACAGCAGCAGGGACAGAGAGAGGAGAGTTTTACAATAGACAAAAAATAAACTCAAAATTTAAAAAATTAAAAAAATCAAAATAAACTGAAAAAAATAAATTAATAAATAAATCTCAAAATAACTCAAAACATAAAAAAATAAACTTGGAAAAAAAAAACAACAAAAAAAAAACACAAACTGAAAATAACAGAAAAATCTAAATAATACACAAAAAAAAAAAAAAAAAAAAACAACTAAAAAAATAGCAAAGAAATGAATAAATAATTTATAAAAAATTACTCAAATAACTAAAAAAAAAAAAGGAACCCCCGAATCATGTAGAGGGTTAATACGAACATTTAAACCCAAAATGACGAGTCTGAGCAGCAGCAGGGACAGAGAGAAGAGACACTAAAAACAAAAAGTAAACTCAAAATAACAAAAAAAATAAACGACAAAAAAAACCAACCTCAAAATAGCAGAAAAAAAAAATCAAAAACAATAAAACTCAAAATAACTAAAAAAAACAAAACAAAAAAGAACTCCTAAAAGAAAAGAACTCAAAATGAAATAAAAACCCCAGATCATGTAGATCGGGTTCTCTGTGTGTGTGTGTGTAATGTAAGCAGTAAACAGAGAGAGGGGTTTTTACCCAAAAATATATATATATATATATGGTTTATATATCCTATATATGTATATATATATACGATATATACATATACCATTAATGAACCACATTAACTATAAACCAGGTCAACAAATCTGTAAATCTGAAAGTGAAACAGCAAATTCTAGATTTCTGACGTCGCTCCTGCCCAGTATTAAACTCTTGATAACCTGCAGTGACATAACGCTGGGGGTCTTCTACATGTATGTCTATGGTGGAATGTTTCTGCAGTTACCGTGGAGACACAGCGCACACACTAGCAACAACACTGTCAAAAAAGTCTGAAAACTCAAGAAAAAAATGATTTAAAGAACACTTTTTTCATTCAGTTGTCCTGAAAAACTGTTGGCCAACGCTAATGCTAATGCTAATAATGCTAAGCTAGCTTGTGGGTGTAATGTTATTTGAGAGGGTCTTGTTTAACAGCACAAATCCCCTTACCTGTTATAATTCAGCTAAGTCAGTTCTTTCTGGTCACATTGTGTTAAAATAAAGCTCACTTCAGACAGAGCAGTGCCTACAGTTAGCATCACAGCCCCAGAGAATGTTGATGACATCAGCTGCACAGTATCAGTAGAGGTTGTAGTATCTTGTGATAGGTGAACCCAGCCTGTAGCAGGACACAAAAGGTGCGTGAGGGCAGGTAATTGAAAAATAGTTGTGGACAAAGCAGCTGTTTTTTTCCATTACTGTACCTTGTAAAAGTCGCTCTTTGTCTCAGCTTTTTCATTTTCACATCCTGGGTCAGCGTTCTTTCCCTGCTGATGTTGTGTCCTTGGGCAAGACACTTCACTCAGCTTGTCGTTGGAAATGTGTGGGTTTTGTTACCACCACCAGGGTTGCCAGGTTCCAATCAGAAATCCCTCCCAACAGCGTCTACAAACCTGTTTTGTGAAGAAACATTTATAGTTTTAGCGCCAACTAGGGACATTTTTGGAGAATCAAATTTGCGATTTATGTTTTAATAAAAGGATTCTGCTAAAAGTTCACATTTTAAACAGAGGAAAAGGCAAAAAACATTGAAATTGAACGAATACTAACTGTACAAACATGTTCTGATTAGTTTAGTTTTATGTTTATTTAAGATAATGTCTCCTCACTGTTAGCGTCACTACTTCCTGTTAGCATCACTACTTGCTGTTAGCGTCACTACTTCCTGTTAGCGTCACTACTTCCTGTTAGCATCACTACTTGCTGTTAGCGTCACTACTTGCTGTTAGCGTCACTACTTCCTGTTAGCGTCACTTCTTCCTGTTTAATGTATTAAAAAAAAAAAAGTTAGCGTCAAACACAACAACTGTTCAAAATAACTAAAAAATAAATAAAAATCACATAACTAAAAAAAAAAAAAAAAAAATCACATACTTCATGTAGAGCGGGGTTACTAAAAAATGTTAGCGCCCAAAATGACAAGTCTGACAGCAGCAGTTACAGAGAGAGAGGACACAGTTTTTCAAAAAAACAAAAAATAATATGAAAAAAAACCCAAAACAAACACAAAAGAACAAAAAACAAAAAAAAAACCCAAAACCTCAAAATAAACTAAAAAAAACCAAAACAAAACAACAACAAAAAACCTCTAAATAATAAAAGGGGAAAAAAAAGAAAACAACTAAAAAAAGAAAGAAAATGCTCAAAATAACAAAAAATAAATAAATGAAAAAATTCAAAATAACTAAAGAAAATGAACCCCAGGATCATGTAGAGGGTTAATACAAACATTTAAGACCAAAATGACGAGTCTGACAGCAGCAGGGACAGAGAGAGAGACACACAGTTTACAGTTTTTCAATAGAAAATGAATTGGAGCCAGAGTGGATGGAGCTGTAAGTGCGTCTTTGCTCACTTTGCAGGTTTGCTATATCCATGTCCATACACAGTCTATGATTTCCAACACTGCCTGAGAAACACATTTACATTTTTACTTTTTGTACTTTCTATAGAATCCGGTGGCTGGATAATTTCATAAAAACTTTCCACCAAACACTTGATCCAAGTTTAATCCCACAACCAGGTGTCCGCATCTACACTGTTGACTAAACATAATGGGTGACTGAGGATTCACGACGCTTCGAAATTAGTTTTCAGCTTTTTGTTGGCAAACCTCACTCCTGCCTAAATTATACAGCTTAGAGGCCAGCTTCTTCTGTTGTGAAAAATTGCAATAACAGGCCTCGCTGCTCTCATTTTAAACAACCTGCCCCCCTCCCTCCATACCATTTGGAAAAGACGCAATTTACTCCGCAGAACGTGCTAGCGACGGTGTTCAGCGCTCGTAAAGATACCAATTTGAACTTCTCTTTGTCTTCCACTAAAAGCTCCATTTTGAGTTTGCAAGAACAGCTGCATTTTTGGGGTTTGCTTTTTTTTTTTTTATTACCCCTGCCCCTTTTTTGCACACGCTCCTCTCCAAGTCCTACCCCCCGCTCCCGCCCGCTCCCCGCTCCCTCGCTCGCCGCTCCCCTCCCTCCTCCTCCACATCCACACCTTGTTATCAGCACGCTAAGCCCAAAAAGCCGCGTTGCCATGGCGACCGGCTCCCTTCAGTTCGAGGCAGAAATGTGTGACTTGGAGGTGCCATAGCCATTTTCACGGTTCGAGACAGACGCCGTCGTTCGCAAGTTCTATACCATGGAGATACTTCTGTTCTTTCATTACCGGCGCCGTGCCCTTTTTGCCTGCGCCGTATTAAGCCCCATTCATCAGAGCGAGAGGACGGCGAACTTAATCAACACTGTAATAAGCACTTAAGCCATAATGAACACCGTCGAAACCCCCTTTACCTTTGGCACGGCGAGATTTAAAACTCACATTTGCATTTCTATAGCGGCTGACATAACTTACGCTCTCGGGCTTTTAAATTAGACAGAAGGCGGCGTGGAAGTAGTAATTGGATACGTCAAAAAATCTGGTCAAAAATATAATGTAAATACGACCAGTCGAGTGTGGAGAGATTAAAAATTCATGGAGTTCTCCTTTGGGCAGCAGAGGACAAGCTGCAGAACGCATCCATCCAGAAAGAAGCACCGGAGCTCTGTGGCGTCGGGCCAACAACAGCCAACGAGCTCCCAACACGACGGACCCGAGTTTGTGAGGCCCATTTGAAATTATAATGAAGGTTTTGGAGGTTTGTGGATAAAGGTTACGCCGCACTCAGCTGGTATTAGCGTTATGTACGGGATCCGCTGCACTTTGACAACTGTGTGACGCTTTAACGATGCTCAAGTTATAGAAGAACAGACAACTATTAATAGATGTAGCATGTAAGAGCTGGGTGAGCGAGCTGTGTGTCCGCTACAGGATAAAACTGTAATGCTAAATGTGTAAAAAAAAATACAAAATGATGTTAAAGGACATGTTTCCTCGTCACAATCAGACCTGGAGTTGTGAATCGTTTCATTCACACATGTTTAAAACACAAACCTGCAGATTTACGCTGAGTTCTTCTCTCAAACTGAAAAAAAAACACTCTGTTCCACCTTGTGATGTCATCAAGTGGTAATACAGGAAGTCAGGAAGTGTAATTTGGATGATTTCTGTCCTGGGTTTGCCACTTAGCTCCTTTTACCTTTAGTTCAGTGGAGATGTTCACTTGAAAAACCACCACTTGATGACATCACAAGGTGGAACAGAGCATTTTGAGCTTTGGAGACGTAACAGACTAATAATAAAGTGTTACTCAAACATACGTGAATATTTTTGAGGTGTTATAACACGACTTAAAGCTCACACAAGTCAATTTTGTGTGATAAAACACATTAAATCTGTCTTAGGAATTAATTTTCGTCTTCAAATGTGCAAAAATGACCGTTCAGTCGTTAAACCTTCTTGTACAAAAGCTGTTTATTTTGTTTTATTTTAATTTTTTTAATCTAAAAGTTGACATGTTGTATTGACAAAAGTGTTTGGAGCTGATTTGACCCCCGGCCACTAGGGGCAGCATCACAAACCTGTCGTCAGTATGTATCAGATCATATTTACTGCAGTATTAAAGACACTTCACTAATTGCAGGTCGTGTATCGCTGCGTTTAAGAAGTTTTATCTCGGCCAAGCGTCTCACACGTCGATACTGGACCCGTGAACGTGGACTCGTGTTAGACGATTCCTCCGGCTCCGGCTCCGGCTCCTCGCTGTGGCTCACGCAGACGGGCTGGTGGTAAAGGCCTGAATCACTGTATTTATCCAGAACAAATTATTATTATTATTGTATTTATCTATAACACCACAGACCCCGAGGAACAAAGTCTCACTGCGGCTCTTTCCTCCTCACGCCGCGGCTCTTTCCTCCTCACGCCGCGGCTCTTTCCTCCTCACGCCGCGGCTCTTTCGTCCTCACACTGCGGCTCTTTCCTCCTCACACTGTGGCTCTTTTCTCCTTACTTTGCGGCTCTTTCCTCCTCACACTGCGGCTCTTTCCTCCTCACACTGCGGCTCTTTCCTCCTCACACTGCGGCTCTTTCCTCCTCACATTGCGGCTCTTTCGTCTTCACATTGCGGCTCTTTCCTCCTCACACTGCGGCTCTTTCGTCCTCACACTGCGGCTCTTTCCTCCTCACACTGTGGCTCTTTTCTCCTTACTTTGCGGCTCTTTCGTCCTCACACCGCGGCTCTTTTCTCCTTACTTTGCGGCTCTTTCCTCCTCACACTGTGGCTCTTTCCTCCTCACACTGTGGCTCTTTCCTCCTCACACTGCGGCTCTTTCCTCCTCACACTGCGGCTCTTTCCTCCTCACACCGCGGCTCTTTCCTCCTCACACTGCGGCTCTTTCCTCCTCACACTGTGGCTCTTTTCTCCTCACACTGCGGCTCTTTCCTCCTCACACTGCGGCTCTTTCCTCCTCACACCGCGGCGGCTCTCCTCCTCCTCACACTGCGGCTCTTTCCTCCTCACACTGTGGCTCTTTTCTCCTCACACTGCGGCTCTTTCCTCATCACACTGCGGCTCTTTCCTCCTCACACTGTGGCTCTTTTCTCCTCACACCGCGGCTCTTTTCTCCTCACACCGCGGCTCTTTCGTCCTCACACTGTGGCTCTTTCCTTCTCACATTGCGGCTCTTTCCTCCTCACACTGCGGCTCTTTCCTCTTCACACTGCGGCTCTTTCGTCCTCACACCGCGGCTCTTTCCTCCTTGGAGACGGAGAAGATGTGAAAGAGTCATTCACTATGATTTCAGAACAACTATTCACGGACTTTTAAAACAAGAGTGAAACTGCAGAAAGATCCGTCTGTGAGCAGCTTTTCTCCACCATGAACCACGTCAAACACAACCAGACGACAGCTTCAGTCCTGCAGAAACATGAAACTTCAGCCCGACAGACGCAGACGCTGCAGAAGCTCAGGAGCCGACGCCCCACGAACCAGGGAAAAGAAATATTTATGCAGAGATTTTGCAAATACTAGAGTTGTTTAAACAAAGCGTAAAGGTAAAAAAAAACCCACAGTATGTACAGTGTTCATTCATTTTACGTATTTGCGGCTCCCAGTGTTTCTTTTGTTTTCTCAAGGCTCCAAATGGCTCTTTGGGGGTTAAAGGTCACCGACTCCTGATCTACGACAATGAAAACTTGCACTGGTTCTCAAAGTTTTCACAGCAAACACCATCTGAGAAAATATCTAGATTCTGAAGACCAGCGGATCTAAACCGAGGATAAAACTGAGCTATTCCAGGGCTAACGCTAACGCTGTTCTCCACGCATTTCTCTACATTATAAGTGAGTACTAACCCAAAGTGTGGATTCAGGTGACTTTAGAGTTCGTTTGAGTCATCCTTTATTAGTCTGTCTGCATCTCCAAAGTTCAAAATGCTCTGTTCCACCTTGTGATGTCATGAAGTGGTTGTTTCGCTCCATTTTACCTTTTGTTCTGTAGCGATTAACAACTCCAGACTCTACTCGCTGTACTCTGTGAACATTATACTTTATTGTCTTTGAATGTGGCAGGACTTAATTATACTGACCCCTTGTGGCTGGAAGGAGCATTATCGGTCCTATCCCACAATGCATCTAAATATTTGAGATAAAGTCAGTGTGTTTCCACCAAATCGTTCGTCTGATAGAAACTTTCTCTGGGTGAGGTCAAGTTCATTTTGTCGTCTTGGAAAATGGTTCACAACATAAAAAAAATGAAAATGTCAAAATTGTTCATGATAAAATGTGTGATATCTTTGTTCTTCTGTCTCGTGGGTCGTTTTAAAACTTAAATAAACCAACATAACGCATTTAAATACAAGTTCTTGCCAAATATCTTCTCATCATCATCGTAAACCTCCATAAAACATGTAAAGATTTGTGTTTTGTCCAGCGCTAATTGTACACGTTGTCCCATATTTGCTGAATTCCTTCCTACATTTTAAAATCTGTAGCAAAATTTAAATTCTTCCCATTTACAAACCAAAGTCTGGTAGTTTTCTCCTCATTTCTGGACTTGCGGTTTATACAGGAGGCTGACAAAACACCATCTGCACAGACGCTCGCCCAGCCAACACTGTGTATATATGAATAGTCAATGTCAATTAACTTGTTTCTCGAGTGTCTCACTGGCGGCGAAACACCACGACTTCACACCAGCTCTCCCCAGGCAGCGAGCGTGTACGAGCCCGCGCGGCGCCGTCCACGTGGGCACGACGCCGCGATTAAAACAGCTTAATACGAGCGAGACCCGGTCGTGACACCTGCAGCGGACGGATTTACACACCGACCATGTTCTTATCTGGACAAATACAAACATCATTATATTTAAGAGTTTACACAGAAAACTCACTTTTTTCTACATGACGTGTGTAGAGGTGATGCCACAATGGTTACCTAGCAACCGCAATGTTAATAAGAGCCAAAACTTAAGTTGAAGTTGCACAATAAAAATATATGGCATCTTTAATTTATTAAATCAGAGATATTAAGACTAATTTTCCTCTGAAGTTTTATTTGGAGAGATTCATGTTTGAGTTTGATCTTTAATCCAGTATTTTCAACATGACATTTTGTCGATAAACTCTAGTTTTCACCTCCACCTATGACACGCCCCCTGTGACACGCCCACTGTGACACGCCCCCTGTGACACGCCCCCTGTGACATGCCCCTGTGACACGCCCACTGAGACACGCCCCCTGTGACATGCCCCTGTGACACGCCCACTGTGACACGCCCACTGTGACACGCCCCCTGTGACACGTCCACTGTGACACGCCCACTGTGACACGCCCCCTGTGACACGCCCCCTGTGACACGCCCACTATAGCTCACTCTCGTCTCCTCATTCTCGTCTCCTCATTCTCGTCTCCTCATTCTCGTCTCCTCATTCTCGTCTCCTCATTCTCGTCTCCTCATTCTCGTCTCCTCATTCTCATCTCCTTTCCGTCTCCTCATTCTCGTCTCCTCTCTCGTCTCATTCTAGTATCATGTCTTGTCTCTTGCTCACTGTGACACGCCCCCTGTGACACGCCCCCTGTGACGCCCGCAGCTGTCCACAGGGGGCGCCAACAGCTACAGCTACAGCTTTATTGTCATGACGTTTACGCCGACGTCAGCTCCAATGGACACGTTTATGAACTTGAAATCAGCTGGACTTCTTTTCTGAAGTGGTTTTAGATGAATATTGTGATTTAAAATATGTAAATTATAACAGCGATGAGAACTATAGAGACACAAGCTCAATAGGACTGGTTTAAATCAACATCCATTTTACTTGCACTACTTCCTGTATTTTTCTACTTCTGTTTTCAGTATTTCTTCACAAATTGCCTCTTCGCTGACGTAAAACCATAAGGATTTTCTTTCCAAACCCAAGTAGAAGTGCAGGGGGAGATGTTGTGTGAATGTGATTACTGTTCCTCCGTTTGGGAAGGTGTGCGAGGGAGTGATGGTGCAGATGGGTGGTGTCATGGCCCCTTCTGCGGGATCAACAGGGAGAAGTTAACCAGCACAGATTGTGGAGCCCCTCCCAACCCCAGCCCTTTCCACTCCAAATTAGCTCCAGCATCCTTCCCTCCGCCAGCCATTTTCAGTGTAAATTCTGCCACTGAAATTCAAGCACGCTGCAGAATGTGGAGCAGGCAATATGTGCAAGAAACTACACACAACAGAGCAGGGATATCCAGCGCTCGTGGAAAAAGGGTCGTCGTTTTAACATCCAGACGCGGGAAATGGGAGAGGTGATTACGAAAGTGTTACCTAGCAACCAACCATGATGTTAACAAGGGCCAAAACCTGTCGAAACTGCACAAAAGTCATCATTAGACCATAGAGTAAAGAAGTGGACTAAGTGGTTCAGCTCCAAACGAAGCTCATCGAGGCTGGAGAAGTTGTGCTTTTATTTGGACAGGGACAGTGCACGACAATCCGTCAACCGTCAATAAATAAATAAATAAATGAATAAATAAAATAAAATAAAATAAATAAAAAATAAAATAAAATAATAATAATAATAAAATAATAATAATAATAAAATAATAATAATAATAAAATAAAATAAAAAAATAATAATAAAGAACAAGTAGGGGGCTCGGGCCTAATAAAATAAATAAATAAAATAGGCTCAATAAATTCATCAATAAATTCAACATTTTAGCAAGTAGTTAATATGGTTTTCGTTCTAACCGCTCCACTGCTACAGCACTAATGGAACTGACGGAAGAAATTTCAAATGCTATTGATCAAAAACAATATTTAGTTCGTATTTTTGTCGACCTTCAAAAAGCATTTCATTGGATCGTGTCATATTGTTGGATAAGTTACATAAGTGTGGCATTAGAGGAGTTGCGCACATCACCCACATCACTGGTTTAACAGAGAGAGAGCGCTTAGCAACGCTGTCAATCAAATCTGTTGCTAACGCTAACAGGAGCGATGTCGGGGAAAGAAGGACCTGATGTGTCTGTTATTAATGTTCAGATGTTGATTTACAGACACAGACGTGAAATAAAAACCCCAGGATCATGTAGAGGTTTAATCTGAACATTTAAGACCAAAATGAGTCTGACAGCAGCAGAGAGAGGAGGTACGTTTTTTCAAAAGACAAAAAATAAAGTTTAAAAAAAAGGAAAAAAAACAAAACTCAAAATAACAAAAAAGTAAAAACAAACAAAAAAAAACACTCAAAATAATAATAAACCTCAAAATAACTTAAAAGAAACTAAAAAAAAACAAAAAAAACAACTTAACAAAAAATAATAAAACTAAAAAAAAAACCCAAAACCTCAGGATCATGTAGTTAGTTTTTCAAAAGACAAAAAATAAAGTAAACAAAAAAAATAAAAATAAAAAAACACCTCAAAATAAACTCAAAATAATGTAAAAAACAAAACAAAACAAAAAAACTTAAAATAACAGAGAAAAAAAAAAAAAAAAAAAAAAAAAAAAAAAAAAAAAAAAACTAAACTAAAAATAATAATAATAACCGAAAAAAAGCCAAAACAAAACAAACTTCAAAATAACTAAAAAAAATACAAAAAACAAACTGAAAATCACTGAAAAAAGGATCATGTAGAGGGTTATTATGAACATTTCAGACCAAAATGACGAGTCTGAGCAGCAGTTACAGAGAGAAAGACAGAGTTGATGGAGCGCCCATGATCACTTCCTTTTTGGATCGCGGCGGCTAGCAGGTTAGCTAAGTCCATTTATATAAACAGTCATTAGTTCACAAAGTGCCACTTAACCGATGTAAAACTATGATTAATATTAACCACCAGGACCATCCCACCAAACCAAGCTCATTCTTCAGCGTTTGCTTCTGTTCAAACTGTTCAGTTCGATTAATCTCCTGTGATTCATAAACCCGAGGTCGTCGCAGACGCTCGTTCACACCCTGCACTAACATCTTGAGATCTGAAAAGTTTTGGGATGTGTTAAAGTGAAAAAGTGTTGTTTACTTGCACAGATCTGTCAGGATGTGGAAAAGAGTCACGCCTGTTATTATTGATGAGCAGAAAAGTTAAACCAATAAAGAGGAGGAGGCTGCGGTCGGGACGTTCGAGAGCTGACGCATTCGTTCCATTTGTCAGAGTAACTACGGGATGGTTTGTGGTGTTTGAGAGGCCTGTGGTGACTGGGATAACTGCTAGTTAACAGAGTAATGGAGCTCTCAGCCTGTTAGAGCGTCCATGTTTTTATAAATGTGATGGAACGAGAGGAGCAGTGAGGAAGATGAGGTGTTTAAGTGTGTTTATATTATATTATACATTTCATTTTTATTACTAACGAGTTAAAAATAATATCGGAAAAGTCATATCAGATCAAATCATAAACTGTTATATAAATGGACGTACCTAACCTGCTATTCCCACCGTGTTCCAAACAGGAAGTGATCATGAGCGCACTTCCCACTCCATCGACTCAGGCCCCCATTCACTTTTTGTCTAAAATCTGTGTGTCTCTCTCTCTGTACCTGCTGCTGTCAGACTCATTTTGGTCTTAAATGTTCGTATTATCCCTCTACATGATCCTGTTTTTTTTTTTTTTTTTTGAGAGAGAGTTTTTTTTTTTTTTTTTTTTTTCTTTTTTATTTTTTGAGGTTTTTTTTTTTTTTTTTTTTTTTGAGTTTTATTGAGTTATTTTTTTTTTTTAAATTTTTTTTTGAGTTGTTTATTTTTTTTAGTTATTTTGTTTGTTTTTGTTTTTTTGTTTTTTGTTTTTTTATTTTGTTATTTTGAATTTTTTATTATTATTATTATTATTATTATTATTATTTTATTTTTATTAATGTTGAGGGGTTTTTTTTTTTTTGTTTTTTTTTTTGTTTTTTTTTTAAGTTTATTTAACTTTTTTTTTTTTTTTTTTTTTTTTTTTTGTTTTTAAAAACAGCGCCCCCTCTCTCTGTCCCTGCTGCTGTCAGACTCAAAATGTTCGTATTAACCCTCTACATGATCCTGGGGTTTTTATTTCACGTCTGTGTCTGTAAATCAACATATGAACATTAATAACAGACACATCAGGTCCTTCTTTCCCCGACGTCGCTCCTGTTAGCGTTAGCAACAGGTTTGATTGACAGCGTTGCTAAGCGCTCGCTCCCTGCTAAACCAGAGATGTGGGCGGGAAGGGGCGTTACCTTTAACAACCTCGCTCTGGATTGGCTCTTTGGTTGCTATGATACTCACGGTTGAAAATCCTGCTCCAAATTAGCCGCTATAACTGTTAGCCTCAATTAGCATTCATTTGGAGCCGATGCTGTGACGTCACACTCACTCAGTCACGTCTTTACACAGATTATAGGTCAAATATTTAGCGTGCAATACTAAAACTTATTTCTAACACCTACATAAACATATAAACTGGATTTTTTATTTCCCCTCTTAAGGAAAAGTCATCCAAATGTTTATTTATTATGAGTCTTTATATTTATATTATTCCAGATAATTAATTTAGCTCTGACGAGGTCACAGTTTGAACTGAAGTGAAATATTAAAAAATGCTAAATAATGTTAATGAAAGTGAGTTTTTGTGTTGTTAGCTAGCATGTTTTTTTTTTTTTTCCTGTGCCGCTCTGCCGCTCGCTAACACATTCACAAAGAGAAACGCTCGTGTGAAAAGTACCAACAGGAAATGCTTAAATTCCTCCACTTTTACATGAGTTTTTTAGGCGTTTACTTTAATTAAGACTGAATTAATTTAACTAAAATGTGGGGAATAAGTGGTGTATTTCCTGAGTTTAAACCGGGGCTGGTCGGGGCCGTCTGGAGCCGATATGAGACGGTGCAGATTGGTTTTGCGGCTCTCGCAGTCGTGCATGTGTTAAGTGAATTGATGAGTTTAAGTTGCTCCTCTGAACGAGCGTGAGAGTGACGGATCGTCTGTCAGCTCCAGTCCAAACGTGATTAACTGGTCCATATTCAGGACTATACCCTTTAAAGCCACAGATTGTCCAATTGATTTTAAGCACCTACAAAAAGATGAATGAAGAGACGGTTTTAATATAGTCAGAAAAAGGCTTATTATCGGAGGTTTCTTTGCTGAAGTCGAGTGAAACGGCTTTTTCTGGTAGAATCAAAATGAAAAAGCAGCGTTTCTGGAGCAGGGCGAGTCATCTGTGTGTCTCCAATGCTTTTTCTGGAATGTTCGACAGTATGGCTTTAAATGGAGTCAAGCTGCTGGGTACAAGGCCAGGTTACAGGTCACATCTGTGGAGTGGCAACACGGCTCGCTGTAAGAATGTGTGAGTTTGGGGGTTTCTTTAGCTATAAAAATATAACAAAAAACATGCAAGATCGTTTAATGACATATGGTGGAACATTTGAGGCAAAGAAATAACATCTCCATGGAGACAAGACGTCACAAGGCGAAGTTACAGGTCACATCTGTGGAGTGGCAACACGGCTCTCAGTAAGAATGTGTGTGTTTGTTTTTAGCTTTAAAAAATGAATAAAAAAATATCTAAATAAAAACAGACTTGATCGTTTAATGACATATGGTGGAACATTTCAGGCACAGAAATAATATCTCCATGGAGACAGGCCGGTGATGCCCCAAGGTCAAGTTACAGGTCACATCTGTGGAGTGGCAACTCCGCTCGCTGTAAGAATGTGTTTGTTTTTAGCTATAAAAAATGTATTTTTAAAAAAACGAACAAAAAACATACAAATAGTTTAATGACATATGGTGGAACATTCTGGGAAAAAAGTTACGTCTCCATGGAGAGAAATAGGTGACACCACAAGGCCAGGTTACAGGTCACATCTGTGGAGTGGCAACACGGCTCGCTGTAAGAATGAAAGTGTTAGAAAAAAAAAAACACGTGAGATCGTTTAAAGACATACAGTGGAACATTACAGGGAAAGAAATAACATCTCCATGGAGACAAGTAAGAGAAGATAGAGACAGAAAAGTTACATAATGCTCCTTTAATACCAATATGTAACGAAATAGAAAACTTGAGCTCGGTCAAACACAGTAGCAGTTATATAATCAGTACAGAATTTAAACTTGTTTCCATACAGTAGTTTTCTGAACATTTACAGCTCCGCGGATCCTCCTGGGGGTTTGATGGAGTGTTTTATGAAAAGGACTGTGAGCTAAAATAGTCCTTGTTGCTGCAGATGTACTTCCTTCACTTTCTCGCATGATATCATGAATATTTGTGGAGATTACACCGGCGCATAGTGGCCAAGTGCCCGGGGCCTAAGTGCTAGAATCCCGACAATAATGGACTTAAGACATCCACAGGCCTTATCGTGCCAGTCCATATGTCTTAGCATGTGTGTGTTTACTCTGTTCCACCTACATGTTCCAACCTGAACGGTCCGGGGACTGTGGAAGCCATGCCGCGGATTAGGACACGGTATTCCCAAATCCCAGACGCACGATTTCCTTCAGCCAATCGCAGCGGGCGGTGTTTTGCCTCCCGGTGCGGCGTGCGAGGGAATCCTGGAACAATACGTAGTCAGGGCCATGCCTAAGGGGAACGCATCTTGGAAGCAGCTCTCGTTTTCTGATCCCAGCCCTCAAAATATGGCTTCCGAAAGTGTAGAGGGATGAAAGCGGGAAAAAAATGTTGCTATTTATTTACAAAGGATTGCGTTTGAGAACCTGATGTTTACAGCTGGGACTTGTGGTTGTCATGTTGATTTAGCGAAGGGCCCACACGCAAAACGCCCACAAAGGTGAAAATATAATATCAGCTCAAATGCAAGGCAGCGTGCTTGGAATACCGTTTACTTGCCAACGAGAACGAGTCCCACCACCTTAATCCTTCTTCGCTTCTCCCTTGACTTTTCTATTTTCCTCCCACTTCCAGCGATTCCTGTTTTTCTGCGCTAGAGGAAACGCTAAAGGCCAGGCTCCTCACTGCGTTTTGGCCTTTTGTTCGCACACAAACACAGTCGGAAGCCACTCCAATTCTGACCAGGACTAAGCAGCAGACATTTGACAACAGAATGGCCAAACAAAAAGCGCATTTATTCGAGACAATGGAGGCGTTATAGTTCATCACGTACTTCGGTCGGATGCTGGTGGAGTGTTCGTACCTGCTGTTTGGGACAATGTGAGGAAACGTCTGAGGTGCACGAGCTCCTCCTCTAAACATCACGATGGACAGAGGAGTGTGGTTAATTAAGGCGAACACCGACAGTCGACTGTTAGCTTTGATGGTTGCTACTTAGATCGTTGAAATAGGACGACTTCATGTAAAAGTTGACTTTCAAATCTCTCAAATCGCTTCATATCAAGGAACCACTCACCCAAGTGTCTTGCCAAAGCACACAACGACAGTATTCATCTGTGGGAGCTGGAATTGCACCGCCAACCTGTGGGTCAGTGGACGAACGCTCTTCCATTTCATGACATCACAAGGTGGAGCAGAGCGTTTTGAGCTTTGGAGATGTTACAGACTAATAATGAAGAGACAAAACGCCGCTCCAGGTCTGTTTTTGAGGACGTTACAACATTCTAACATCATTTAAAGCTCACAAAAGTAAATTTTGTGTAATATAGAACCTGTAAATTAAATTAATACAGTGGTCCCTGGTTTATCACGGGAGTTATGTTCTAAAAATAAGCTTTATTTTTTACATTATTCTCCATGTTTTGCTGTAAACCCCCTCACCTCACACTTTATACACTTTCCTCACACAGGCATTAACATTTTCTCACATTTCTCTCTTGTTTAAACACAAAGTTCAAACCTTCGTCGGTGCCTTTGTCGGTGCAGAACGTTTCAACGACATTGTGGGTTTTGTCGGGGAGAAAACTTGCAAACATACAGCACTTCAGAGTCACACTGATCCAACATTTATGTAAATTTGTCTGACACATTCTGTACTGTACAGGAGACACGGAGGAGACTGATGGACAATGGTCTACAGTCCCTCAGCCAATCAGGACGCAGAACACAATGGTCTACAGTCCCTCAGCCAATCAGGACGCAGAACACAATGGTCTACAGTCCCTCAGCCAATCAGGACGCAGAACACAATGGTCTACAGTCCCTCAGCCAATCAGGACGCAGAACAATGGTCTACAGTCCCTCAGCCAATCAGGACGCACAGAACACAATGGTCTACAGTCCCTCAGCCAATCAGGACGCAGAACACAATGGTCTATAGTCCTTTAGCCAATCAGGACGCAGAACATAAGAATACGCCATAAAAAAACATGTAAAATTGCACAAAAAAATCCGCAAAACAGCGAGACCACGAAAGGTGAACCGTGATATAATGAGGCACAACTTTATCTACTTAAAACCATCATTTTTTTTTAACATTATATCAATTATAATTTCACACAGCGTTTTCCAAAGTGTAAAAAATCAATGTTTGAAACCAGAATCAACCTCCAGCTCTTCCTCCCGTCTCCCAAATGGATTCTGTTCCTTCTTTTTTCATACTCTGGCCTATCCACCTCGTAAGCAGTTAAAGTCTGTTTTGTGGGCTGGGAGTCTCACGGCGCCGGGGTTATAGGAGCGAGATTGAAAGCTGCCTTGTCCAGACGGGTTAGACTTTCCCATACAATCCACTGCAGGCTAACACATCACGCTAACCCATCAAGCTAACCCCCTGATATCTGCTGACTGACTTTGTGTTGTTCTGCTGCTTCGGCAGTGCACTGTCAGGACCTTTCTCTTCCCCCCGTTTCCGTGACTACAGAGAACCGTCCGTCTTCATCCTCTCAATGAAGCTCGCAACACTGACACCTGCTCCGACACCACGGGCCGCGGCGTAATCTGCCGAGGGCCAATGCGCCGGGAAACCGAAGCAAGAAACATCTATCTGCAAAAACATGGAGCGGTTTGACCCACTTTGACAAAGGGAGTGTTGTGATGGCAGGAAAGCGGGGTCAGGCACCTCCATGAAAAAATAATGAAATAAATATAGAAATACAGATCCCAGGTTGACAAACGTAAAAGGAAAATGGAAGATGGTGAATGTCGGATGTGACGGGTGAGCAGAGGAGTCAGGTCAGAGGGGCAGAGGTTTGCTGCTGATCACAAACGCCTCGAAAAAAACAAAAAGTCAAGGTAGAATTTGCAAAATGTGTGAGGTGAACGAAGAACTGGAGCCTGCAGAGAAGATACGAGATGTAAGATCAAGAGATGGGACGTAAATCTGTAATAAAACCACAGAAAAGAACAATAAGAATCATGAATAAAGCAGGACTCCGTGATCCGACTAATGAACTATTTATAAATGCAATATGTTACAGTTTAAAGTTTTGATGATTCTGTTTTGTGATGTGGACAAGGATTTTCCCGTCGGCCTCAGTTTGTCTTTAAATTAAGAAATAGTCATTACTTTGGTTTGAATCTAGTGAAATAAGAGCTAACACGAGGCAAAGACGTGTCTGTTTGAGGAATAAGACTTTGGGATGAGCTCGATGGTGAACTTCAGTTTCATAAAAACTCTGTCTGACTTAAAAAAAAAAAAAAAAACATAAATCTAAATATGAATTGAATGTGCAATATTCTTTATGGTGCAATATGTGAAATGTGCAAAGAGTGGAATGTGCAGTTTTATTCTGACTTTTCTGTGGTCATGTGACTGTGCTGTGGTCATGTGACCCTGGGGACAATAGAAGGACATGATCCTTTGGCTCTGATCCGAGGTTCATGTTCATGTTCAGTCTGTCTGATCATTAGCACTGACCCAATAAAGTAAATACATTAAATTAACAGCAAAAGACGAAGTTTAAGTCACTGTCACTGGATGAATCGTTGTAGGAGTGAAGATTCATGAACGACATGACAGATTTAAACTTCGTCTTTCTGTGGATCAGACCTGGACGACTGAGGGAGACAAGATAAATTAAATTAAATTAATTCACACATTTATATTGTTGTAGGTTTATATGAGTCACGACGTCTGTGTCGTTAACACTTTAAGGTGATTAAAGTAAATGTATGTTGTCATGTGACTGTGGCGTGGTCATGTGACTGTGGAGTGGTCATGTGACTGTAGAGAGGTCATGTGACTGTGGAGAGGTCATGTGACTGTGGAGAGGTCATGTGACTGTAGAGAGGTCATGTGACTGTGCTGTGGTCATGTGACTGTGGAGAGGTCATGTGACTGTGGAGAGGTCATGTGACTGTAGAGAGGTCATGTGACTGTGCTGTGGTCATGTGACTGTGGAGTGGTCATGTGACTGTAGAGTGGTCATGTGACTGTGGAGAGGTAAATGTACTGTGGAGAGGTCATGTGACTGTGGAGAGGTCATGTGACTGTAGGAGGTCATGGACTGTGCTGTGGTCATGTGACTGTGGCGTGTCATGTGACGCCGTGGTCATGTGACTACGTGGCTGTGACCGTGGCGTGGTCATGTGACTGTGCTGTGGTCATGTGATGGTCAGGAGAGTCTTACAGAAACATGCTGCTTGTCCAATGTTTTTTTGGCTGCAGTTAATGAAGAAAATGTATTATTTTTATTTATTTTTTAATGTTTTTTTATGTCAACAACCAAAATAAACTTGATTCATTCTTGAAAATAAAGATCTGGTGAGTCTGAGGAGGCTTTGGTTCTGCTGCTGCGGTGAAGATGGAGCAGAGGAAGAAGCTTTTTAAAGTAACACCGGAGCGACGGGTGGAGTCGGTACAGTCTGTCTCCTGGTTTAATTTACTCCTCCTGGTTAAGTCACTCAGCACTTACTTAATACTGACGTCCGATGGATTATTTTCAGAAAGTCCTTGAAGTCGTCTGGACGAAAGGTAGACACTCCCAGCGTCTGAGGGAAACATTGATTTAACATCGATAATGCGCCTGGAGAAAGTGAACTCAGAACACGACGTGACGGGATCGACTTTTCATCTGGATCAGCACAAACCTGCACCGTCCCACCTCCGAGACACGATCAAGCAAACTATCTTAAACTTACACGAGTTATTGAGGTAAAAGGCTTTGCGGGTGGCTTCATTTGCAGATGTTCTTTGCTGTGTCCCTTGTACAAGTGTCTTAAACATTCAATATCCCATAATAGAGCTTTATCAATAACGAACATGAATATTGAACATGAGCCGAGTCCTGAGGGCCACACGTCTGATTTCATCTCCCGTCTCCTCAGGGAATCCTCCGACTCCTCCACACATCCATAGATTCTTGTAAACGCTCGAGGCGGCTCACTTACGGTGGCTGTGAGCTGACAAAGCACCTGTCCGACCCGCCGCCGCCGTCGCCGCCGCCGCTCGCCGTTATATGTATGTATATTACAACATATGATGAGAACATGTGGAGATCCAAACCTCGCCGGAGCTGTGAATGAATAAGTCAAGTGGCTAACCTTTCCCACTCGTGTTGAGACTGCGGCGTGCGTGCTAGCTCGGTGTGTTGGTTTTGACGGACAGCCGGCGTTCACACGGCGGAGTGATGGGCAGGGCAGATGAGCCTCCGAGACTAAAGCCATTACAATAACAACATACTTCCCCGGCCGGTCGATGCGAGCCAATACCTGATGATAAAAAATAGAAAAAAAGAGTGTGAGCGAGCGCCAGGACAGTGAGGTTACAGTAATGAGGTCGCAACCTTATTCATATCGTTATTCTGGCAGCTGCAGTCGCTCACAATTTACCGAGCAGCAGTGACCCTGTGTTTGCCCCGCAGCCCGGTCCCGCTGCTGGGGCCCAGATCAACTTTGACACCGAGGTTTGTGTCGGCGGTTGTTGTTTTTTGGCCGTGAGGTCTAAGCTAAAGCCGGGCTCCTGTTTTATGAGAATCATTGATCGAGCTGCGCACATTGATGAGCTGCAGCCGGGCAGTACTGTGAATGAAGGAGGATATAGTGGTGACCCAGGGGGAATCACAACACGCTCGGAGCTGATCTCGGGCGAAGCCGCCGCTGTCCGAGCTGATAAATGTACTCTCTCTCCTCGTCTGCATCTGGCCCTCGCTCAGCCGCTCTGCCTCTGTTTTCTGGGCCTGATGAATGCACAGCCGATCAATAAATCTATTCCCCTGCTGGATACCTGATAAAATTTACAAGGACAAGCTTAATAAATTACTAATGGGGTGGCCAATTAGTTTGTGTGGCTGCCTGCGCTGGTCTGTGTGTAGTTCAAATTCCTGCCTGGTCATTTGTGTGTGTGTGTGTGTGTGTGTGTGTGTGTGTGTGTGTGTAGTGTATGTGTGTGTGTGTGTGTGTGTAGTGTATATGTGCGTTCGTATGTGTGTGTCCTTCGTCTGCTCATATCTGTTCACCGTTTCTCTGTGATATCCTTCACCCGTGCAGCCTATCCTCCTCCAAACTCTGTCTGCTCTGTAACCTCGGTTACCGGAGCCATTATTTCAGTTTTATCGTTCGTTTCCCTCTTAAGGTTATCTCACACATGTGACTTTACGCCGTGGAACATCGTACACTTCTGTCGTATTCTTAGAAACGTCGATCCTGCAGTGGTTTGTATGTTCTTTGCAAAACACGACTCGTACAAGGTCACAATCCTTTGACCATTTTTTCTTTTAAAATAACACTTGAATGATCACGTTACGTCTCTCGTTAGCGCTTATAGAAAACGCGATTACAAAGCCTGGAGGACGCTCACGTTTTCGTTTAGACATTAGTTCATTAAATCACGTTTTCTGTAAAATGGACTTTTCAGATGTTTCTCCAGGTTCGAGTCGTTTCTTCTCGTTGAGGCTCTGAGGTTCTATTTGGACTGATTCATGTTTGAGTTTCATGTTTAATCCACTATTTTCAAGACGCCATTTTGTTTATTTACCCCCATTTTCACCTCCACTGTGCCACGCCCCCTGTGCCACGCCCCCTGTGCCACGCCCACTGTTGCTCATTCTTGTGTCTTCCCTCATCTCCTCGTTCACGTCTCCTCTCTTGTCTCCTCTCCTTGTCTCCTCTCTCGTCTTCTTTTCGTCTTGTCACTTGTCTCCTCTCCTTGTCTCCTCTCTTGTCTCTTGTCTCCTGTTCTCTCCTTGTCTCCTCTCTCGTCTACTTGTCTCTTGTCTCCTCTTCTTGTCCCCTCTCCTTGTCTCCTCTCTTGTTTCCTTGTCTCCTTGTCTCCTTTCCTTGTCTCCTTCCTTGTCTCCTCTCCTTGTCTCCTTCCTTGTCTTCTCTTTCTCGTGTCCTCTCTAGTCTGCTCACTCACCTCCTCGTTCCCACCTCCTCTCTTGTCTTCTCTCTGTCTCCTCTCTCGTCTCCTCGTCTCCTTCCCCTTGTTCTCATTTCCTCTCTTGTCTCCTCTCCTTGCCTCCTCTCTCTCTCGTGACCACTATGACGTCCGCACTTCCTTCTCCAGTTTTATTTCCTTAATCCGTGACACTCGTAGGATTCAGCAGCGTCGCATCATTTTCGCTCAAATTTTTAAAAATCCTCTGCTGTGGTGTAACACGCAGCTGTCCATAGGGGGCGCCGCCAGCTCCACGACTCTTTATCATCCTCACATCCATGGCGACACCGCAGTCTTTTTCCAACCCAGAAACCACCGGATTTGTTTCTTTTACGAAGTCGTTTAGATGAATTTTGTGATTTAAAACGACCCGCAGAGACGAGAATAATAAATAAAACGTCCTTGTAGTTCTTGTAGTTCCTCGTCTCCTGCTTCTTGTCGTTCTGCGTTGCGCTCGTACACGCCAGGTCGTATAAACATCTCCTGGTGCAGTTTGATCTTTCTCCTCGGGGGCATTCATATATAAACCAGAGCTTATGTCCCTATACTTCCATCAAACACTGAAAAGCACTTCTAAGTTTGTGAGCTGTGAAATCATGATAATAACTTTAATACGACACGTGGAGAAGACGCTTTAAATATAGATAAATGCACAGAGCTGTTGTCATGATATAATGTGAGCGGAGGGTCTTAAAGCCGCTTGGATTCGCTTCAAAATATCCTTAGAACTGCCGTAGTTTTGAAGTTTACTCAGAGTCCACTCGCTCTGACAGGGAGAAGGTCAAACGGGAGAGTGTGAGATTCGGACTCTGTCAAAACGAGTCGTTCTGGCTCTCGGCCACGGTTCAGATGTTCAGCGGTTTTGACTTGAAGTTGTGCTTTTTTATTTGTAAATGTTCAAGAGTAACCGCTCCGAGCTGCAGACTCAGAGGGTTCGAGGTCAACGAGTGAAATCGTTTTAATAAGAGCGACTTTATACAGCACGAAATCCATGTTTCCAACTTTATTATTCACTTTGGCAACGATGGTTTTCAGAAAATAACTTTTTCAGGCAGATTTAAACACAGGACCGGCCACAGAAAAGTGAGGGCCTGGAAGTGTCACATGGGGGCCCCCAATATAAATGAACAGCAGAGCATCCAATTCTGTAATAAAAATGTATTAAAAATAAATAAAACACTAATAATAATAATAATAATAATAATAACATAATAATAATAATAATAACAATAATAATAATAATAATAAATAAATAAATCAGTAGTAATATTGTGAGGCATAGATATGACACATACATCCACAAAAGTTAATTAAAAAAAAAAAAAAAAGAAAAAAAAAAATGAATGTAATGTAAAACCCTTGTTCATCCAAGAATAGCAAAGATTTTTTTTAAAGATTTTCATCTGGATCAGGTTTAAATCTTAAAAATCTGCAACTTTCATCTTTCATCATAAACAATTATAAGATTTTTTTCAGAACAAACAAAAACAACCAAAACAAATAACTGTAGTTTTTAAAACAACAGGAGCAGGAGTGATTATTATAAAAGTTTTATATTATATTATATTATAAATCACCATCACGTCACTGACCAGACGCTTCATTTTATTGAACTGGAAAAGCAAAAAACACAAAACCCACCAAAATCTTCTGAGACATGATAAAACTTACAACTAGAAAAAAAAAAAATTAAAAAATACGATTTTTATGCAATCTGGCAGCATTTTATTGATAATTTTAATAATAGATAATTACTATTATTCTTTTAATAACTGTGCAGATATTTAGTTCTGTTGTTTATATATATATATATATATATATATATATATATATATATATATATATATATATATATATATATATATATATATATATATATATATATAAAATTATTATTTATTATTTTATTTTTTTGTAAAATGTAAAACAACAAAATATCTTATGGGAGATTGTTTTTATATTGCAAAACTATAAAAGACAGTCGTGAGAACTTGGAGAACTTGGATTAAAAGTTCTTCTCCGCCTCTGATCTTCCGTCTCCTTCTCTCTCTCGACAGTTTTTAGATGTACAGATTTTGTATTAAAAGTTTCTGTATCAAAGTTCAACAAACAGGTGAGATACTGATGGTTTAAACTCATCTCCTGTGATGAAGCTCTGAGTCATTCTCCAGGTTGAAAGTGGAGGCTGAAGTCTGTGTGTGGATTAAATCTACAGAATCCAGAGAGAAAAGTTTCAGTCTGGATTCACACAAACGCACTGACGTTCTCCAAGACCCGTCAGAACCTCAGATTTAACCCTTAAAAGTTGTGGTTCAAATCTAGATCTGGAAATCAGTCTATGGTTAAGTGTCTTGCTCAAGGACACAAAGGCACCATTCATCACAAAAATCAAACACGGTGAGGATGTTTTTCACTTCTGTTACAGCCCGAGGCCTTAAGTTATCGTCACTGTTTGTATTTGTCCTACGTTTCGTGCGCTTGTCCCTGAATTTGTCCACTTCCTCATAACTTCCTGGTTGTGTGAGTCCTTCGCTGTGATTGGACGACGATTTTCCAGCCTGGCCAATCCCAGGGCTCACATTTAGCCGCCTCCCACCTATTTAAGAGGCTCTGGGACACCTGTTTGTTCATCAAGATTGTTTTATGTGACTGTGAAATTTGTGTTTTAGCTACTTTACCTTTATCTTTACCATATTTCAACATTTTTAAACCACTTTATTTAACTAAACACGGATGTTAAGATTAAATTAAACTAACTTCTTAATTTACCTTTTTCCAGGTTGGTTTCTTTTGTGTTTTCGCTGGGTCGTAACAACTTCCTGTCCTTTTATTCTGGAACAAAGCAAAGAAACACTCATCTGTAGCGTCTTGCATTGCGCCGCATGCTAGCTCTGCTTTTCGAATTTGACCTTTGACCTTTCCCATCGCCCCCGTGACCCCGGCTCCTTTCACCCGTCTGCAGCCGTCTCCCAAAGTGACTCGCACTTACCCACGCCGTCCCTCTTAAACATGACGCTCTTTCATTAGCCGCTACAACATCAGTGAATCTTCTGAGGCTCGCTATCTTCAAACGGCGCCGCGGCTCGCTCCGACACGACGCTAATTACACAACATTTGCATGATAAGTGCGTCTGCCCGTGTGCGCGTTTATACATGTATGTGCGAGGACTTAAACGCACATTAGCCGCGGCCGGGCGCGAGCTAGCCTGCGCTTTTATCTCCGCGCTAGAGACGGGAAGAGGCCTGTTTAAAGTGCGAGTCGCTGCGTCTTTGCTCTTCGTCGGAGTGTTCGTCGTTAGCCGCTGTCAGACGCAGCGTTTGAAGTGGAGTCCTGGAGTTATGACACGTGGTTGCGGTGTTTTTAGCGTGTTTGCTAGCTCGTACATTCGGAGCGTTTAGCCGTCAGCCAGCCTCGCCCCTGCTTTTGTGAAATACTGTGAAACATGTTGCGTTCTTCATAATTGAGTTGCGTGTACATTAGCCGTGGAGGAGTAAAAAAAGTTGTTTTCTCTTTAAAGGAGGAAGAAGTAAAGACGTGTTTACTCTCACGGCCTCGGGAAGATTTAAACTCGGGACGTGTGATCTGCTCTGTGCAAACACCACGGAACTTTACTGCCTTAAAGTCACATTTAAACAAAAATAAAAACATCTCAAACAAGTTTTCTATAGAAACTTGACAAATATATTTATTTGAAGATATTTGACTCTTTAAACACAGTAGTTCTTCTAGTTTGAACAATGGCTCAATCCAAAGAAAGAGCAAAGATGCTTTTTCTGCTGTATTTTTACCATTAAAACTTTGATTTAAAAAAAAATACATATATTTTATTGCATTTTCCCTCACACTTTATTATTAGTCTGTCCCATCTCCAAAGCTCAAAACGCTCTGTTCCACCTTGTGATGTCATCAAGTGGTAGTTTTCAAGTGAACGGATCGGCCTAAAAAGGGAGGAAAGGAGGAGACAAGAGGAGGAGAGGAGACAAGAGGAGACAAGAGGAGAGGAGACAAGAGGAGGAGAGGAGACAAAAGGAGACAAGAGGAGGAGGGGAGGAGAGGAGGAGAAGGGAGAAGAAGAGGAAGAGAGGAGACAAAAAGAGACAAGAGGAGAGGAGGAGAGGAGAGAAGAGGAGGAGGAGAGGAGACAAAAGGAGGAGAGGAGACAAAAGGAGAAGAAGAGACAAGAGGAGGAGAGGAGAGGAGACAAAAGGAGGAAAGGAGGAGAAGAGTAGAACAGGTGGAGAGGAGAGAAGAAGAGGAGAGGAGGAGACAAGAGGAAGAGGAGAGGAGACAAGAGAAGGAGAGGAGTAGAACAGGAGGAGAGGAGGCAAAAGGAGGGCAGGAGGAGAGGAGAGAAGAGCAGGAGAGAAGACAAAAGGAGACAAGAGGAGGAGGAGAGAAGACAAGAGGAGGAGGAGAGGAGACAAAATGAGGAGAGGAGTTTTGAAGTGAACACCTCCTTTTCCCTTTAGTTCAGTTGTAGATTTGTCAGTTTTTCCCGGAGCTGAAATGATCCAGATGATTCTAGTGAAGGTGGAGTTTAAAAACACAGTGGAGCACTTCCTGTATTACCACATGATGACATCACAAGGTGGAACAGAGTGTTTTCAGTTTGAGAGAAGAACTCAGCCTAAATCTGCAGGTTTTGTGTGTTAAACATGTGAGAATGAAACAAAACGACTTTAGAACAGATCAGAAAATGGGCCCATTGAGGTAATATGGGCCGTTTAAGGTAATATGGGCCATTTAAACAGTCAAATAATCATCCCGACTCTTCTCTTCTTTTCTCTTCTTTTTTTTCTTTTCTCACGCCTCTCTCCATGCAAACGTCTTAAAGAGCCCACGCCCCGTCCTCCACGTCGAGCGGCGCCGGCTGAAGCGTGGCTAAGTGCACAGACGCTCAGATGCCCTCCCCGATCTCCCAAGGCCTCATTAGCTCCAGAAGAAGTGTGTCTGTGCATCCGGGCATGACACCTGCACACGCCGCGGCCCGAACGACGCTCCGTGGGCCGGGCCTCGTGTCCGTGTGAACTCAGGTGGAGAGACGTGGAACATTCTTGGTTTTTGCTGATTAATTATGAATCGAGTTTAGTTTGTGTAGGTCTCATGCTGCTTTTCGGTTCCATTCCTCGTTCTTTTAATATGAGATGATGTATGTAATTTTAATGCACACATGAACTTCACTTTAAGTACCTCCGGGGATGAGGAGCCGTGTGGGATTTACGAGCGAGTTCTACACGAGGGCGAGGTGTGTCTCGGCCTATAGAAAGTGTTAGAGCTTTACACTTTTGTGCTCGGTGGAGGGAGGTTCAGGCGTTTGACGAAGGAGGAATCGTGAAGCTCGTTCTGCAGGTTCCTCGGGTCTTTTCTCCAGGAGATCTCGTTTTTGTGACGTTTTTGTTTAAAGACACAAAAAACGTTGGATTATTAGCTTAAATAAATGTTAATATAGACGTGAAATGGAGCTCAAGGTTCAGGAAATAAATACTTTTTACTTTTTTACTTGAGTACACCTGAGAGCAGTATCTGTACTTTCTGCTCCACTACATTTTTGAACAGGAAAACTAACAGTATTTTTTTATTTTTTTGTTTTATTTTTTACCACGTTCTGAATCTGAACAAACGTAAATACATAAATAAATAAAAACAGCTGGAAAAAGTGACTGATTGAATTGTTGAATTGTCTGTTGAGCAAAATTCAGCTCAAATCTTCATCAAAATCATCACATTTGAAGCTGTAAAATTAATTT
The DNA here is from genome assembly GCA_019594935.1 of Periophthalmus modestus. Lineage (NCBI taxonomy): Eukaryota > Metazoa > Chordata > Actinopteri > Gobiiformes > Gobiidae > Periophthalmus > Periophthalmus modestus. The sequence continues at coordinate 31,322,937 of JAIEZT010001318.1, forward strand.
CCACAAAAATGCGACTGATAGTCACGTTTGAGGCTGTGGAAACAGAGACGTCCAGTGTCTCCGGGGACAGGAGTTTGTCCCGGTCTGAACGGCTCAGGTCAGACGTTGTGTGAGATGGTCCGACTGTGGAACCGGATCATTAATCTACCTGATAATAAAGAATCTGAAAAGGTCTTTGGGTGGAGTAAACCCACGTCCCCCATCAGCAGAAACAGAATAAAAGCAGAACTAGAGTCAAAGTGTGAGGAGCAGGTCTGGGTCTGATCACGGCTGAACCCGAGATGTGAAAATATTTTCAATTAAAAGACACGTTTAGCTCAGTGAGGCCTCATCACACAGAAAATACATGACATGGTTTTATTTATCCAACGATTTGTACTATAAAGTTATTTTCTATTTAACTTTGCAATTTTCTTTTTTTTTACTCAAAATTACTGGGCGAAGCCCAGACACTCATCGTTGCTAACTGTCTTGCTGAGGTCACTATCCCAGCAACCCATGCCGGAGTCATGGGCCATCTTTGTTACATTGCAGGTGTGTTCACCTACAGACGGAAAGTAGCAGGAGCTAAATCTGGTACAAATCATCTTTTCTTTGCAAGATTCATGAGTTTGTACATGGTCCTTGTCAAATAAAGAATAAAGAAAGAAAGAAAATCACGTATTTACCTCGTCCCTCACCCTCCTCCAGCCACATGAAACTCCTGAAACCTTCACTTCAACCTCAGCTGTAAAACTTCAGCCCTCGTCCTCCTCGTCCTCCTCGTCCTCCTCGTTCTCCTCGTTCTCCTCGTCCTCCTCTTCCTCCTCCTCTCCTCCTCTCCTCCTCTCTCTCCTCGTCCTCCTCGTCCTCCTCGTCCTCCTCCTCTTCCTCCTCTTCCTCCTCTTCCTCCTCTTCCTCCTCTTCCTCCTCCTCCTCCTCACGACCTGCAGCTTGTTTTTTACAGTCAGGAGCGTTTCGAGCGGTTGAGATCTTGTCCTCGGTGATTTCACGGCTCTCGTTTCACTCAGGAGAAGTCGGGGTGATCACTTTGTAAATTTCTAATAAATGAGGAGCAGAGCAGGTCCAAAACTCACCACAAACCCACACGGTTCCTCCAGGCGCTGGGCTCTTCTCGTCTCGTCTCGTCTCTCACTGTCCTCAGGTTTCAGTGTGAACATTGTGGTCGGAATAACTCGTGTGTGAAAGTTTATGCTCGACATTTTCAGGATTAAAACAGAAGGAAATGTTCAAACTTTCAAAAAATGGAGGTTTAAGTCGTGTCAGACAGACCTGGAGCTGTGTTTTGTTTCATTGTCACATGTTTAACACACAAACCTGCAGATTTAGACTGAGTTCAGACAAAAACACTCTGCTCCACCTTGTGATGTCATCATGTGTGATACAGGAAGTGCTCCACTGTGTTTTTAAACTCCACACACCTTCATTTCTAGAATCATTTGGATCATTTCAGACCTGGAACTGCCAATTTCTACTGAATTAAATGTAAAAAAGGTAGATGTTAATGTGAAAACTACCACTTCATGACATCACAAGGTGGGACAGAGCGTTTTGACACGACTCCACGGTCTGTTTTTCATGGATTAAACATGGATTAAAGCTACACGAAGCTCTGTGAGATGTTTTTGCTTCAGCTCAAATGGATGTAATCATCAAACTCTGAACAAAAACTGTTTTTTTAAGTCCAGTTTTGGTGATTTTATCAAAACTACAGTAAAACAAAAACATCACCTCGACACTAAATCTGTGTCTGTCACTTCACTGATGTTATTTTCATTACTTTTCGTTGTTTTTGAGGCGGAAACAGTGTTATAATCGTTCACAAACATCCATTTTACGTAATATAGGACCTTTAAAGGTGCTGTACATGATTTTTTTTCTCTTAAACTCATGAAAAACAGTTGCAGTTCATTTTAAACACAATAATCCAAACTTATCCTTCACTGACCTTATGCAGTTTGATTATTCTGAGTGTTAACCCCAACAACAACTACCATGCTAACCTGCACTTCCTAATAATGAGACAATAAAACAGTTTTTAGTATTAACCTCTAGAGCTGTGAATGTGACATGTCGGTGCCGTTTACTGGGGCAGGTCACAATTTACTCAAATACATGAAAAAATTTAAACTTTTCTTGGTGTCATGGTCTTTACTTTGAGGCTGAAGAACATTTTATCTCATTGTTTTGCTGAGACGAGTTTAAAATCAAAGTGTTTGTATTTAGAGTCGTCCATCTCTATATCACGGTTCACCTTTATGTGTCCTGATTGGCTGAGAGACTGTAGACCATTGTGTTCTGCGTCCTGATTGGCTGAGGGACTGTAGACCATTGTGTTCTGCGTCCTGATTGGCTGAGAGACCGTAGACCATTGTGTTCTGCGTCCTGATTGGCTGAGAGACTGTAGACCATTGTGTTCTGCGTCCTGATTGGCTGAGGGACTGTAGACCATTGTGTTCTGTGGTCCTGATTGGCTGAGAGACTGTAGACCATTGTGTGTTCTGCGTCCTGATTGGCTGAGGACTGTAGACCATTGTGTTCTGTGTCCTGATTGGCTGAGGGACAGTAGACCATTGTGTTCTGCGTCCTGATTGGCTGAGGGACAGTAGACCATTGTGTTCTGCGTCCTGATTGGCTGAGGGACTGTAGACCATTGTGTTCTGCGTCCTGATTGGCTGAGGGACTGTAGACCATTGTCCATCAGTCTCCTCCGTGTCTCCTGTACAGTACAGAATGTGTCAGACAAATTTACATAAATGTTGGATCAGTGTGACTCTGAAGTGCTGTATGTTTGCAAGTTTTCTCCCCGACAAAACCCACAATGTCGATGAAACGTTCTGCACCGACAAAGGCACCGACGAAGGTTTGAACTTTGTGTTTAAACGAGAGAGAAATGTGAGAAAATGTTAATGTGTGAGAAAAGTGTATAAAGTGTGTGGTGAGGGGTTTTACAGACGAGAAACAGAGAATAATGTAAAAAATAAAGCTGATTACAGGGACCACTGTTTGTAATGTAACATAATATCATGGTGCTGCGTTTTCTCCTGTTTGTCCTTTTTTCGAGCTCGTTTCCTGCACAAATATAAGCTAACTGTGGCTACTGTGGCTAACTGAGGCTAACTGAGGCTAACAACTCCTCCCCTTTCCATCCCAATACTTCCATTTTTCCTGAAACTTCCCTGATCGATATTCCCCCCGTTGCAGCAGTCGTGTTTCAGAGTGTTTCCGCTCGCAGCTAAAGACTCGGTTTATATCTCACTTGCGTACGAGGATATGACATTTTCAGTAATTAAAGAGACTGGCCTTTTTCGCAGCACGGACACAAAAGAGCAAAGGTGCCGTCTCGAGCATTAATGAAAACTGTTCTCGGGCTCGGTCTGAGCCGCGAAGGTGAACTCCTGCTATTACCCACAATGCCACACTGAAACTGAAGCACTCGCACAGAGAAACGGCTTTAGAAACTTTTGGTACAGTCCTCCTCGTCCTCCTCTTCCTCCTCCTCCGTCCTCTCTTCTCTCCTCCTCCTCCTCCTCTCCTCGTCCTCCTCTCTCCTCTCGTCCTCCTCGTTCTCCTCGTCCTCCTCTTCCTGCTCTTCCTCCTCCCTCCTCTTCCTCCTCTTCCTCCTCTTCCTCCTCGTCCTCCTCTTCCTCCTCTTCCTGCTCTTCCTCCTCTTCCTCCTCTTCCTCCTCTTCCTCCTCGTCCTCCTCTTCCTCCTCTTCCTCCTCGTCCTCCTCGTTCTCCTCTTCCTCCTCGTCCTCCTCGTCCTCCTCTTCCTCCTCGTCCTCCTCTTCCTCCTCTTCCTCCTCTTCCTCCTCGTCCTCCTCGTCCTCCTCGTCCTCCTCTTCCTCCTCCTCCTCCTCTCCTCTCCTCCTCAGTCCCTCCTCAGTCCTCCTCTTCCTCCTCGTCCTCCTCTTCCTCCTCGTCCTCCTCTTCCTCCTCTTCCTCCTCGTCCTCCTCGTCCTCCTCTTCCTCCTCGTCCTCCTCGTCCTCCTCTTCCTCCTCGTCCTCCTCTTCCTCCTCGTCCTCCTCTTCCTCCTCTTCCTCCTCGTCGCACTCGCTCAGAAAACGCCTTTAGAAACTTTTGGTACAGTCCTCCTCGTCCTCCTCGTCCTCCTCTTCCTCCTCGTTCTCCTCTTCCTCCTCGTCCTCCTCTTCCTCCTCTTCCTCCTCTTCCTCCTCGTCCTCCCTCCTCCTCTTCCTCCTCCTCCTCCTCTCCTCCTCTTCCTCCTCCTCGTCCTCCTCTCCTCTCTCGTTCCTCCCTTCCTCCTCGTCCTCCTCTTCCTCCTCTTCCTCCTCCTCCTCTCCTCCTCTTCAGAAAACGCCTCCTCGTCCTCCTCGTCCTCCTCTTCCTCCTCGTCCTCCTCGTCTCCTCGTCCTCCTCTCCTCCTCTTCCTCCTCGTCCTCCTCGTCCTCCTCTTCCTCCTCGTCCTCCTCCTCCTCTCCTCCTCCTCCTCCTCCTCCTCCTCCTCGTCCTCCTCTTCCTCCTCGTCCTCCTCGTCCTCCTCTTCCTCTTCCTCCTCTTCTCCTCTTCCTCCTCGTCCTCCTCTTCTTCCTCCTTCCTCCTCGTCCTCCTCGTCCTCCTCCCTCCTTCTCTCCTCCTCCCTCTCCTTCCTCCTCGTCCTCCTCTTCCTCCTCGTCCTCCTCTTCTCCTCCTCGTTCCTCCTCTTCCTCCTCTTCCTCCTCTCCTCCTCTTCCTCCTCTTCCTCCTCTTCCTCCTCCTCTCCTCCTCTCCTCCTCGTCCTCCTCTTCCTCCTCGTCCTCCTGGTCCTCCTCTTCCTCCTCTTCCTCCTCCTCTTCCCTCTCGTCCTCCTGGTTCCTCCTCCGTCCTCCTCTTCCTCCTCTTCCTCCTCTTTCCTCCTCTTCCTCCTCGTCCTCCTCTTCCTCCTCTTCCTCCTCTTCCTCCTCGTCCTCCTCTTCCCTCCTCTTCCTCCTCTTCCTCCTCGTCCTCCCTCTCCTCCTCGTCCTCCTCTTCCTCCTCTTCCCTCCTCTTCCTCCTCGTCCTCCTCTTCCTCCTCTTCCTCCTCGTCCTCCTCGTCCTCCTCTTCCTCCTCTTCCTCCTCTTCCTCCTCGTCCTCCTCTTCCTCCTCGTCCTCCTCTTCCTCCTCTTCCTCCTCTTCCTCCTCGTCCTCCTCTTCCTCCTCGTCCTCCTCGTCCTCCTCTCGTCCTCCTCTTCCTCCTCGTCCTCCTCGTCCTCTCGTCCTCCTCTTCCTCCTCTTCCTCCTCGTTGCACTTTACAAACTTTTGGTACAGTCGGTGTTTAAAGGGTTAACGCTGCACAGATGGACTTTAATGGACTTGAATTATGAATAGACAAAGTGAACCACACTATAGATCGTTTGGATTCTATGGGAGCCACAGTTGGCGCTTAGCGGGGAGCCGTAAAACAGGCCGGACAGCGGGGTCAGAGGTCAGAGGTCAGAGTCTGCTGGGCACTGTGTGGAGTCACGCTGCTGCTCATGATGGAAGTTACGTTTTTAAGCACTTTATTGCCCTTTTACTATTTGATTAACTAGTCATATAGTTTATTTGCAAAGCGTAAGATCATTTTATATTTGTTTTATTCATTTTGTGTTGTTTGGTCGAAGGAAATGTTTTATTTTGCACGAACAAAGACTTAATAATAATAAATTTTATTTATAATGCAGCTTCAGTCCATAGAATCTCACAGTGCTACAGTAAAACAAGAACTTTAAACCAACACTAAATGCTAAAAACTAAATAATTAGCTAAGTAAAAACAGCTTTAGATTAACTTTATATTAAAGTTAAAGATATTAAAGTCCAGGCTCTGTGTGAACGTGAACAAATACTTAAACTCCGACTTATACTTCGACTTATACTTAGAAATTTTTCTGGAGAATAAGTCGCACCAGCCAAAAAATGAATAATAAAGAAGAAAAAAACTAATATTTCACATGTAAGTCACATCTGAGAATAAGTCGCACCTTCGTCCACCAAACTATGAAACAAGTGCGACTTATAATCTGGAAAATACGGTAATTTAAGGAGAATCTGAGGCTATAAACGGCTCGATTGAGGGTTTGGGATCAGACCATAGACTCTTTATATAAATGGACATAACGAACCTGCTGCTGCCGTGTTCCAAACAGGAAGTGATCACGTAACGCACTTCCTGCTCCATCAACCCTGGCTCCAATTCACTTTCTATTGTGACTATCCTCGATCGTCAGGAGCAGGAGGGTCAGGGAGCAGGAGCATTCTGTAATTCAGGATCAGGAGCAGGAGCAGAGTCAGGAGCAGGAGCAGGAGCAGGAGGAGGAGGGTCAGGAGCAGGAGTGGGGTCGTGACAATTTAGTTTCTGTCCAAACTCAGTGGTAAAGCTGAAGAAACTGTGGCCACTTTACCACTTGAGGAAAGTTTGGGTTATGACACTGTTAAAGCCGCCATTTTGAATCCTTTTTTTGAATCCTGAGGTCCACCGGCAAAAATTCACAAATCATCCCAAAGTCCCAAGTCAGTCCTACACTCAGCTTGCTAAAGAAAAGGGGAATCTCTTGGATAAATGGTGCACTTCTGCTCAAGTTTCTGATTTCAGTGGATTCTGAGAGCTCATTTTGTTAGAGCAGTTTGGCTAAATGTGATATTTTGTATTTAAAGCTGCCATATATGTTCACATCTTGGGTTTAGCAAAGAGAGAGTTTATAAATGGATTTTTAAACAGTTTGTGCACAGACTTTTCCTCGTTTTTCTTGTTTTTCTCCTGTTGTTTTTCTTCGTGGTCACTCTTATTTTCCCCAGCAACCCGTCGTCCGAGAGGTGACGTGATCGGCTCATGCGCTCAGGCCGATGGTGCTGCACGTCTCAACTTGCTGACAACACATTACAGCTCGGCGTCAAGGCTAACCCGCTCCTCTTCCTCCTCTTCCTCCTCTTCCTCCTCCGCCTGATGCAACGCTAACCCTCCATCTACCCCCCGGATCACGCGGCGTACACGGGGAGGTCGATGGCTCGTCAGCTCATTCAAAACCTCCCTCCGGATCAATGCGAGCACCTCAGCTAACGTCTGCTATCAGGTGAACGCTGGAGTGTGCGGCGCTAATGGTCTGATGTCACACAAGTCAGCTGTCAACTCCGCCGTCCGGGACAAGAGTGATGTGCGAGTGAGCTAAGCCGCTCCGAGACTCGGCAATACATTACGTCAGATCAATAGCGAGAATCCATACGGCCCAAATGAGAACACCATCATCGCTAACCCGCTGCTAGCATCACGCCTTATTACCGCTACAGGCTTAATAACTGCCTTCATAACTGCCCCGCGCAATTAATAAAGCATAGCGTAATGATTAGCCGGATCATTTTTCCATCCCACGGCTATTTAAAGCTCCTGGTATTAACTATTTGGACAGAAGGTTTCTCGTGTTAATGGTCTGGTAGAACACACGGAGCTGCAGGAGTGCATTAGAAGAACATATCGTCTGATTAATGCCGTTAGAAGCGAAAAAGGATGGATTATGTCAGCGTCACTCACAGAGACGTGGACGATTTAAAGGCGACATACGACGCTGTTTATGCTGTCCGGCTTTGGTCCGGTTTTGGTCCAGTTTTGGTCCAGTTTTGGTCCAGTTTTGGTCCAGTTTTGGTCCAGTTTTGGTCCAGTTTTGGCCCAGTTTTGGTCCAGTTTTGGTCCAGTTTTTCTATCTCTATGCTCCCTCTCAACTCTTTTCCTCCCTTCTCCTCTCTTTTCTGCCCTCTCTCTTCTCCCCCTCTTCTCTCCTCTCTCCTTTGCCTCTCTCCCTATCTCTCCTATCCTTCTTCTCTCCCCCCTCTCCTCTCTTCCCCCTTTCCTCTCCTCTTCTCTCTTCCCTCTCCTCCCTCTCTTTCCCCTCCCCTCTCGCTCTCTCCTCCTTCCCTCTCTCTCTCCCCCTCTCCTCTTTTCCTCCCCCTCTCTCTTCTCCCTCTCTCCTCTCCTCTCCTTGCCCCCCTCCTCTTCTCCTCCTCCTTTCTCTCTCCTCTCTCTCCCTCTCTCCTCTCCTCCCTCTCTCCTCTCTCCTCCTCTCCTCCCTCTCTCCTCCTCCTCCTCCTCCTCCTCCTCCTCTCCTCCTCTCTCCTCTCCTCTCTCCTCTCCTCCTCCTCTCTCCTCTCCTCTCCTCCTCCTCTCCTCCTCTCCTCCTCTCTCCTCTCTCCTCTCTCCTCCCTCTCTCCTCCCTCTCTCTCCTCTCCTCCCTCTCTCCTCTCCTCTCTCCTCCCTCTTTCCTCTCTCCTCTCCTCTCCTCCCTCTCTCCTCCTCTCTCCTCTCCTCCTCCTCCTCCTCTCTCTCTCCTCCTCTCTCCTCTCCCTCTCTCCTCTCCTCCTCTCTCCTCTCTTTCTCCTCTCTCCTCTCCTCTCCTCCCTCTCTCCTCCTCTCTCCTCTCCTCCTCCTCCTCCTCCTCTCTCTCCTCCTCTCTCCTCCTCTCTCCCTCCTCTCTCCTCCTCTCCTCCTCTCCTCCTCTCTCCTCCTCTCCTCCTCTCTCTCCTCCTCTCCTCCGCCTCCTCCTCTCTCCTCCTCTCCTCCTCCTCTCCTCTCTCCTCCTCTCTCTCTCCTCTCCTCTCTTCCTCCCTCTTCTCCTCTCCTCCTCTCCTCCTCCTCCTCCTCTCATTAGTTTGTGTGTGGAGCAGATTGCGTTTGGTCTTTCCCCTCTCTCTCCTCCTCTCTCCTCCTCTCTCCTCTCTCCTCCTCTCCTCTCCTCTCTCCTCCTCCTCTCCTCCCTCCTCTCTCCTCCCTCTCCTCCTCTCCTCCTCTCTCTCCTCCTTTCCCTCCCTCCTCCTCCTCTCATTAGTGGTGTTTGGAGCAGATTGCGTTGGTCTTTTTCCCTCTCTCCTCTCTCCTCTCCTCTCTCCTCCACTCCTCTCCTCCTCTCTCTCCTCTCTCCTCTCTCCTCTCCTCCCTCCCTCCTCCTCCTCCTCTCCTCCTCCTCCGCCTCCTCCTCTCCTCCTCTCTCCTCTCCTTCCTCTCTCCTCTCCTCCCTCTCCTCCCTTCTCTCCTCTCCTCTCCTCTCTCCTCTCCTCTCCTCCCTCTCTCCTCCTCTCTCCTCCTCCCTCCTCCTCCTCTCTCTCTCCTCCTCTCCTCCTCCTCTCCTCCTCTCTCCTCCTCTCTCCTCCTCTCTCCTCCTCTCCTCCTCTCTCCTCCTCTCCTCCTCTCCTCCTCTCTCCCTCTCTCCTCCTCTCTCCTCTCCTCTCTCCTCCCTCTCTCCTCTCCTCCTCTCCTCCTCTCATTAGTGGTGTGTGGAGCAGATTGCGTTGGTCTTCCTCTCTCCTCCGCTCTCCTCCTCTCTCCTCCTCTCCTCTCCTCTCCTCTCCTCCCTCCTCTCTCTCTCTTCCTCTTCCTCTCTCCTCCTCTCTCTCTCTCCTCCTCTCCTCTCCTCCTCCTCTCCTCCCTCCCTCTCTCTCCTCTCCTCCTCTCATTAGTGGGTGTGGAGCAGATTGGCGTTGGTCTTTCCCTCTCCTCTCCTCTCCTCCTCTCTCTTCTCCTCCTCTCATCTCTTCTCCTCTCTCCTCCTATCTCCTCTCTCCTCTCCCTCTCTCCTCTCTCCTCTCCTCTCCTCTCCTCCTCTCCTCTCCTCCCTCCTTCTCTCTCCTCCCTCCTCTCTCTCCTCCTCCTCCTCCCTCTCTCCTCTCCTCCTCTCCTCCTCTCATTAGTGGTGTGTGGAGCAGATTGCGTTGGGTCTTTCCCTCTCTCCTCCTCTCTCCTCCTCTCTCCTCTCTCCTCCTCTCCTCTCCTCCCTCTCTCTTCCTCTCCTCTCTCCTCCTCTCTCCTCTCCTCCTCTCCTCTCCTCCTCTCCTCCCTCCCTCTCTCCTCTCCTCCTCTCATTAGTGGTGTGTGGAGCAGATTGCGTTGGTCTTTCCCTCTCTCCTCTCCTCCTCTCTCTTCTCCTCCTCTCATCTCTTCTCCTCTCTCCTCCCTATCTCCTCTCTCCTCCCTCTCTCCTCTCTTCTCCTCTCTCCTCCCTCTCTCCTCTCCTCCCTCTCTCCTCCTCCTCCTCCTCCTCCTCTCTCCTCCTCTCCTCCTCTCATTAGTGGTGTGTGGAGCAGATTGCGTTGGTCTTTCCCTCTCTCCCTCCTCTCTCCTCCTCTCTCCTCTCCTCTCTCTCCTCTCTCTCTCCTCCCTCCTCTCCTCCTCTCCTCCTCTCTCCTCTCTCCTCCTCCCTCTCTCTCCCCTCCTCTCCCTCTCCTCCCTCCCTCTCCTCTCCTCCTCTCATTAGTGGTGTGTGGAGCAGATTGCGTTGGTCTTTTCCCTCTCTCCTCTCCTCTCCTCTCTTCTCCTCTCCTCCTCTCCTCCTCCTCTCCTCCCTCTCTCCTCTCCTCCTCTCCCTCTCCCTCCCTCCTCTCTCCTCTCCTCCTCTCATTAGTGGTGTGTGGAGCAGATTGCGTTGGTCTTTCCCTCTCTCCTCCTCTCTCCTCCTCTCTCCTCCTCTCTCCTCTCCTCCTCTCCTCCTCTCCTCTCTCCTCCTCTCCTCTCCTCTCTCCTCCTCCTCTCTCCTCTCTCCTCTCCTCTCTCCTCCTCTCCTCTCCTCCTCTCATTAGTGGTGTGTGGAGCAGATTGCGTTGGTCTTGTTTTATCCTTGTGGGAGCGTCGTCTCTCTGCTCTGGTTTTTCCTCGTGGCTGTGCTGGAGGCTTCTTCTGTCAGAGCCGATTCTCACTCCATAAATAATTCGGCTCTCGAGGTATCGGCAGAAGAATCGGCTCTCGAGGTATCGGCAGAAGAATCGGCTCTCGAGGTATCGGCAGAAGAATCGGCTCTTCTACCTGCCCGGGCGTCTGGGTTTGGACAGAGGCTGGAGGAGCATAAACATAAACAGGAGTCGTCTTCTTCTTCTTCTTCTTCTTCTTCTTCTTCTTCTTCGTCTTCGTCTTCGTCTTCGTCTTCTTCGTCCTTCTTCTTCTTCTTCTTCTTCTTCTTCTTCTTCTTCTTCTTCTTCTTCTTCTCTCTTCTTCTTCTTCTCTTCTTACTCTCTTCTTCTTCTCTACTACTACTTCTCTACTTCTTCTTCTCTATTATCTACTTCAGAACTTTCTTCTTTTCTTCTACCTGCTTCTACTTACTTACTTCTCTTCTTCTTCGTTCTATTACTAGACTACTTCTTCTCTTCTTCTTCTTCTACTCTTTTCCTTTCTATTACTACTTCTTCTTCTTCTTCTTCTTCTTCTTCTACTATTACTACTCCTCCTCCTCCTCGGAAATGAGAAGCAATTTTGTCAATTTTTGGGGGGAAATGGCCCAAAAACCAGAGAAATCATCAAACTCCAGTGAAATAACGACAAATACAATTTAATCCTGGTCGTTTTGGTGAACTGCCGACTTTATTTAAAAGTCTCTGTTCACAGCGGCGCTCGCTAGCTCACGGTGTGTCCAAGCTAACAGGCACTTTTATTAAAATCATAAAACATACAAAAAAAAAAAAACAACTTTAAAATTCAAATCAATTAAACTAAACTCTATCCAATTATTTTGATATGTGGAATATGTTTAAAATACAGTTTGTGGTGTTTTAATGTTTATTATGCCTCAACATTAGCATTAGCGTTAGCATTGAGACACAAACATGTCTCTTTCTAACCCCTGACCTCTGACCCCTGACCTTTGACCTCTGACCCACCTGCAGCTCCGTCCACCGTCTCATCTTTAAATATTTATTCATTTTAATGTGACTCTGTAAAAACGTCAGAGGTAAAACTGAACAGGAAGTAGTGACGCTAACAGAGAGTTTACCACATGATGACATCACAAGGTGGAACAGAGCGTTTTTTTTTAAAAGTTTTTTAAGTCTCCTCATCTCCTCCTCATCTCCTCCTCATCTCCTCCGCGTCTCCTCCTCATCTCCTCATCGTCTCCTCATCTCCTCCTCATCTCCTCCTCATCTCCTCCTCATCTCCTCCTCGTCTCCTCCTCATCTCCTCATCGTCTCCTCATCATCTCCTCATCTCCTCCTCGTCTCCTCATCTCCTCCTCATCTCCTCCTCGTCTCCTCCGCGTCTCCTCCTCATCTCCTCCTCATCTCCTCGTCTCCTCCTCATCTCCTCATCGTTTCCTCATCATCTCCTCATCTCCTCCTCGTCTCCTCATCTCCTCCTCCTCATTTCCTCCTCATTTCCTCCTCGTCTCCTCCTCGTCTCCTCTGCGTCTCCTCCTCGTCTCCTCCTCGTCTCCTCCTCGTCTCCTCCTCATTTCCTCCTCGTCTCCTCCTCGTCTCCTCTGCGTCTCCTCCTCGTCTCCTCCTCATCTCCTCATTTCCTCCTCGTCTCCTCCTCGTCTCTTCCTCGTCTCCTCCGCGTCTCCTCCGCGTCTCTCCTCGTCTCCTCCGTGTCTCCTCCGCGTCTCCTCCGCATCTCCTCCTAATTTCCTCATCTCCTCCTCGTCTCCTCCTCTCCTTCCTCGTCTCCTCCTCGTCTCCTCCGCGCCTCCTCCTCGTCTCCTCCTCGTCTCCTCCTCGTCTCCTCCGCGCCTCCTCCGCGTCTCCTCCTCGTCTCCTCCGCCCTCACCTGTCACACACACATCAATCCTTGGCCCCGCCCCTGTGACACGCGCAGCGGGTGAGTTTAGTGCCAGCTGGAGTGTGTAGAAGAGGAGGAGGAGGAGGAGGAGGAGGTGAAGGAGGAGGAGGAGGGAGCAGTTTCTAAGACAGAGAATAAATTATCGCCTACGACAGATTATTACCGGGGAAGGTGTTTGGAAGTGCGGCTCGGAAACATGTGTGAGCCTGAACGACGAGAGTTTCATCTGTGTCACTGTTAAGAACCGACTGATACAGGACACTTAAGTACTGGCCCAAAAGTCACTGACACTTTTAAAACTTCAGTAAGCTCCTTTAATTCTTAAGTTAAACTCACCAAATTTCAGCAGGAGATAAACTGAACCTTCCCAGATTTTTTGGCATATATACGGTTAGAATTGTTCACTTACACTTGAACTTATCAGGACTTAAACTAGAGGAAGTAAAAAGCATTTCCGAGGCTCTTATTTGATCCTCGACATTACGTTTTATTGTCTGAGGTTTATTCACAAACACCTTTTCTTTAAGATATGGATGAAATCAGGACGAGTCAGGTCTGTGGAGATCACATACTGCCCCCTGTCTGTGAAAAACACTTATTATTCCTTTAATGGCATTTACTTTTGGGGCATCTCTGGTATTAAAATGTCGACGGTAACACCCATGTGACTCAAAGTACCACTGTACAATGAGGGTTCGTTCCTCGGGGCTGTATTTGCTCAGATTAATGTGGGAAGGTTTGTTTAAATACTCTGAAAAAATAAAATAAAAATATTCAGAAACAAAAGAGTTATGAGCTTTTTTCAGCTGTCAGTGACTTTTGGGCCGCCCTGTACAAAGTGTCGTTTAAGTAACTTTTGTTCTGTTTTTCTCTGATTCTGAGCGTTTGGAGCAGCAGAGACTCAGGGGTTAATGTTGAAATACAATTATGTAACTGTCTATATGTTTTTAAATATGTATTTATTTTTTTATCCATGTGACTCCAGATCCACTCAGTCCAAACAAAACCATCTTTGACCCTTTGCCTTGTTTTTTTTACACATTATAACAGATAAACTTCTGTACGAGCCGTAAACTTTAGCGATGTACGATATAAGCTCACATTTTAGGTTTGAGATGAGATTTAACAGGGTTTATTTTAACTAAAAAAATTATTAAAAAGACATAAAAATAAAAATATACAGATAAAAATCCATAAAACATTGATTGATTCACCACTTTCTAAGCTTCAAATGTGGTAAAAACAGAAACCTGCAAGAAATACTTTTACTTTTTACGCTTTAAAACTGCACCGTGTAACTTTTCTGGCGTAGGCTCTGTCATCCGCTCGTCTCCATGGTGATGTGATGCTTTGGGATGTTCCACAGTGTCACATTAAACAAACACATGTTGTATTTCTTCAGTTATGTGCGTTTTTATTTCTCAAAACTACCATAAAAACCTGCATTATTTCTGTGACTGGGCCTTTTCTCCACAGATCTGACCTGGTAACTTCTAACTTGACCTGGTGATGTCCTTGTCTCCATGGAGATAGTTAGATTTAGGTGGTGGACGCTCTGCAGAAATGTTACGCAATGCAGCTTTAAGTACATTTTTAAACAGGTACTTTAATACTTTTACTTAAGTAATTTTTTATGTGATACTTTTACTTTTCCTGGAGTATTTTTTCTCTGGTGTCTGTACTTTTACTTAACAGAATCGAGTATTTCCTCCACCACTGTCACTCGTCTTTGTTATAAAATGCAAATAAGTGGGTTTTTTTTGTTTTTTTTGTCATATTCTGTTTAAAATAAGTGGATAAATGCAGTGAAATCAGCGTTTCCACACAAACCGGGTCTGGATCGGCGGCGCGTTCGCTCACGTCTGGAGTCATGTTCTTAGAATCGTGTCGTTTGTGAGTCATAAAAATAAATCACAGGAGCAGAACATAAAGTCTGTGATATATGTGAGTTTGTACAGTTTATGTGACACAGACAGTGAAGACATGACCTCGAGTGTCATAGCAACCAAAGAGCCAATCAGGAGCGAGGCTGTTGAAGGACACGCCTCTTCATGTGTCAGTTATATCTGATTCATTCTTAAGAATATTTAAGGAAGTTACTGTAAAACTGTTTCAAAATGTGCTCTTCTGTCTCCTCTTTTTGCGTTTTTCAGTCGTTTTTAAAGTTTTTTATAAAAACACATGAGCTGGATTAATTTGTACCAACGATGTTCATGTCGAGAGCAAGATTTGAACCACCAATGGACAAACGCTCTACCAACTGAGCCACGAGCGTCGCTGTAATCTGTGCTATTCAAAACAACTTAAAAACTCTCCGTCAGTTGTATTTTTACGTTACAGTCGTATAAAAAGCCACAAATATAAGGCCATTATTTATTTATTTCGAGAACGCTCCATCCCCCATCTTCATTGTCTCTGTGCAGCAGCTGTCAATCACGCTGTTGTTTTTCTCTTTGATGGCGCCGCCGCGTGTCGCCGCTTCCTCCTCCAGCTCTGAATGTGAGTCCGTCTGCCTGGAGTAAAGGTACAGCAAACGCCACGAGGAAGACGAGCAGCTTCAGAGAGAGAGAGAGAGTCGAAGAGTGGCGCCTAATCAGCCAATCAGGAGGCAGATTAGCGAGATGGGTGGGCTTTGGGGGGGTGAGCTCGCGCTTGTTACTACCAGGAAAACTAACAGGCTTTTTCGGCTAGCAACACGGCGACCAATCACAATCCATAAACACACCAAAACAAGTTTGTACACCGTGACCCCCGCATGGGTGTGTGGAGGGAAAAAAGTGAAAAACTGCCAGCTCCAGGGATTTTTGGCAGTTGTCCAAATTGTATGTATGTGTGTGTTTGTGTGTCTGTGTGTGTGTGTGTGTGTGTCCCAAGTAGACAGCGAGAGAGAGACTGCAGACTTCTCTTTTAATTTGATATGGTTCACAGTTTTGGCATGTGCTCGCTGCCTCTCCGTGTGTGTGTGTGTGTGTGTGTGTGTGTGTGTGTGTGTGTGTGTGTGTGTGTGTGTGTGGTTTTTGGTATCCTTGCCTCCCAACCTTGCCGCTCGCAGACAGGAGAAAATAATGGCTTGTAGAATCCGTGGTTGTGGCGTGTGTAAAGTGTCTCCTCGTGGTTGACTCCAGTCGCTGAATCGTCTCCAAAAGTCAAGATTTTTAACATTTGGTTTATTGTCATTTTTTTTCTTTTTTTCTCTCTCTTTTTTTGGCAGAAAAATGTGCAAAAGTAGCAAGTTAAAAAATGTCTTTGGGTGAGAGTTCTAGTGCCAAACAGAGCTCTGTTTCACTCTTTACTGACACTAAACCCTGATGGTGGTGATTAAGGTCGTTTTCGCCTCTCGACGTTTACTGTGATCATCGTCCGGTCCGAGAGAGAGAGCTCAGAACAGGAGGTCTCAGAGCGGCTCGGCTCACACAGGTGACCTCGGGCTTTACAGGTGACCTCGGGCCTTACAGGTGACCTCGGGCCTTACAGGTGACCTCGGGCTTTACAGGTGACCTCGGGCGTTTTACTGTCGTCACTGTGACAGTAAAACTGTTTGGAATTGGGCAAAAAAGATCAAGTATATTTGTGTGAATGTGACAAGTTCGTCTGATGAGGCAGTTTGGATCAACTTAGTATCAGTGACATGCCTCTTCCTGCCTCTGTCTGCGCAGGTGCGTCTGGGTCTGTCTGTGCAGGTGCGTCTGGGTCTGTCTGCGCAGGTGCGTCTGGGTCTGTCTGCGCAGGTGAGTCTGAGTCTGTCTGCTGCGCCAGTCTGGGAGTCTGGTGCGTCTGTCTGTCTGCGCAGGTGCGTCTGGGTCTGTTTTTGCAGGTGCGTCTGGGTCTGTCTGCGCAGGTGAGTCTGGGTGTGTCTGCGCAGGTGAGTCTGAGCTCTGTCTGCGCAGGTGACCGTCTGTGGGTCTTAGGGTCGTTGCGCCTCTCGAGTCTGGGGTCTGTCTGCGCAGGTGAGAGAGAGGGCTCAGAACAGGAGGTCTCAGAGCGGCTGAGCTCACACAGGTGGGTCTCGTCTCACACAGGTGAGTCTGGCTCTGTCGGGCCGCAGGTGACCTCGGGCTTTACAGGTGACCTCGGGCTGTCTGCACAGTCACTGTGACAGTAAAACTGTTTCTGAATTGGGCAAAAAAGATCAAGTATATTGTGTGTGAATGTGACAAGTGCGTCTGACGAGGAGTTTGGTCAACTTGGTCTGTCTGACACAGCCTCTCCTGCCTCTGTCTGCGCAGGTGAGTCTGGGTCTGTCTGCACAGGTGACTCTGGGTCTGTCTGGAGGTGAGTCTTTTTTTCCTCTCTCCGCAAAAGTCTGGGTCTGTCTAAATCAGGTGCCACTGGGGGGGCGCTCTACAGAGCTACATACGTATAAAAAAACACCTAAAATTCACCTTTTTGAATGGGCAAATGAAAGTAAATCTGAGTAAGAGATCCTACAGGAGTTGGATGGATTTGTAGTTACATTATCTAAAACATAGGGGGCGATATCCTGGTGAAAAAGGGAAAAAAAACTGCAAAACAAAAACACAAAACTTCAAAACCTGCACATTTTACATCCACGTGACTCTGAAATCTGCACATTACACATAACTTCATAGCGTAGATGTTTTTTTCTGTATTCGACACGACCTCTGGTGAGTTTCTTTTACACTTTTACATAATTTATTTTCATATTCACAGCGTGTTTTTCTCTGCGGCGGCTCAGTCTGACACAGCAGATCAGATGGTCTTTATGTTTGCAATCAATTCTTTTGTGAGCCGAGGTCACGGGGTCAAACACTCACTCACCCTGTACAATACTGACCTGTATTTACGACTGTACGAGCGGAGACACGACGCAGAGCTCTGAACGAGGACGAGACGAGGACGAGGACGAGGACGAGGACGAGGACGAGGACGAGAATGTGCAAATGCAAACGTGTTTTTAAAGCTCCGTAATCCACTATCTCTCTGATCTGATGTTTCCTGGTCACAATCAGACCTGGAGCTGTGTTTTGTGTCATTCTCACATGTTTAACGCACAAAAGCTGCAGATTTAGGCTGAGTTCTTCTCTA
This sequence comes from Periophthalmus modestus, assembly GCA_019594935.1. Taxonomy (NCBI): domain Eukaryota; kingdom Metazoa; phylum Chordata; class Actinopteri; order Gobiiformes; family Gobiidae; genus Periophthalmus; species Periophthalmus modestus. The sequence continues at coordinate 31,340,472 of JAIEZT010001318.1, forward strand.
AAAACACTGAAAACGCCCTGTGCCACCTTGTGATGTCATCATGTAATACAGGAAGTGCTCCACTGTGTTTTTAAACTCCACACACCTTCATTTTTAGAATCATTTCGATCATTTCAGCCTCTGGAATTGCCACTTTTCTCGACTAAACTAAAGGTAAAAGGAGCTGTTAACGTGAAAAATACCACTTCATGACATCACAAGGTGGAACAGAGCATTTTGAATAATAATGAAGTATGTGAATGAAACAAAACACAACTCCAGGTCTGTTTTTGAGCAGGAAACAGCGTCAGAACATGGGTTAAAGCTGCTTTGCTCCAACACAATATAAGCTTTAAGAGATTTCCACGTGATCTGGGTTTGGTGGGAGGACAGATGACGGATGCGGCTTGTTTTACCTCATTTTAAAGTGTTTTATCAACTGCAAACCAGGGAGTGTGCTGTTAGCATGCTAGTTGTTGTTAGCGTTACCTTATCGATGTGATGTAATGTCCTGAAAGTTGTGAAAAACCTTTAGGAAACGCTTCTTTTCCCAGCGTCAGTGAAAGTAATTCAGCCCAGACTTTGAGGAGATGGTTCCCCAGAAGAGCAGTAGCAATAGTACTAGTACAAGTAGTATTTGGAGTAGTAGAAGTAGTAGAAGGGGCAGATCTCACGCCCACTGTGCCACGCCCCCTGTGCCACGCCCACTGTGACACGCCCCCTGTGTGCCACTGTGACACCCACTGCGACGTCCACTGTGACACGCCCACTGTGACACTCCACTGTGACACGCCCCCTGTTATTTCCTTCTCTATCATTTATTTCCTTACTCGTAGATATTCTGGATTCTGCAGCGTCGCGTCGTCTTTTTGGTCCAAATGTTAAAAAAGTGCTGCTGTAGTTTGATGTGCTCTGTCCATAGGGGGCGCTACAGCTACACGACTCCACAGAGACACAAGCTCAACAGGACTGACTTACTCTCTGTCTCTTTCTCTTTTGTTCTTTTGACCTGCTGCCGCTGTTCTGCTGGACTTTTTAAACAGCGTAACAAGACTGCTGCCACTTTGAAGTTTTTCTTTCAGTTTGCGGGTCTGCGTGTGCGTGTTTCCCGTGTGCGTGTTCCTGTGTGCGTGTTCCTGTGTGCGTGTTCCCGTGTTCCCGTGTGCGTGTTCCCGTGTGCGTGTTCCCGTGTTCCCGTGTGCGCTCACACTGGACTTGACTGACAGCGTTGACCTTTTCAATATGCCTGTTAAACCTGAGTCTTATCCCGGCGTCGACGTTCCTTGTGTCAACTTTGGCCCTCCAACATGAAGGTCAGACACTCTCCGTTCTGACCCCCCTCCCTCCCTGCGCCCCCGCCCTCCCTCTGCCCGCACCCAACCCCACACGCCGCCGCTCCGTCCCACACAACCATCCATAAATAACCCTTCTTTCGCCACTACGCCCGCCCAATTACCGCATCATACCGTTGCATCGACTCCCGCTCCCCACTAGGATATAATTGTATCTTTAGTCATGTTTCGCCGGGTCCTTGTTACCGTGGTCACCGTCTCCGCCGCTCCCCATAGGTCGAATCCCCGGCCGCGTGTTGTTCGTGCGATTGGCCGGGATTACCCCAGCTCATTATGTGCTAAACGCATGTTGTCCTGGAAGTAAAATGACAAGGGGCTTTTGAGCTCTTTGGGGAGGTTGACAGGGACTAAATGAGATCATCCATTCTTATTCGAAGCGCCCTCGCCGTTCTAATTAAACAAACCAATGACCTGCTGTTTAAAAAGGCATTAGGTCCATAATAGCCCATATTTTTCATTACATTCTATAGAAAAAGTAGATTGTCTGCCCCAAAAGCCCTTAATCTGACCAAAATACCAGATTGCCATTATGATAAGTGAAGTGGAAGCTGTTAACGCAACGATTCGTCTTTTCACACTCCAGAAACACAAAGACGACTTTTGACATATCTATATTTCTATCTATAATTATGATGAAAAATGCAAATTAGTCATGTGTTATTTCCGTTAACTGCCATCGTACTTTACATGTGACGTGAAAACCGCTGGAATAGTTGTTAATCTGGGCCTTAACGATAAGCTTCTGGTTGTTGGAATTGAAAGAACGAGTTTGGGAGACCACAGAGAGATAATATTTGCCTTAATAAATCCATTCTGTCCAAAGTGCCATCTTGAATTTTAAATCGTGAATCTGATTGGGGGAGAGGTGGCGGAGCGCTGTGATTGGCCCGTTCACATTTCAGAGCCTGTTACCACCAGCGAGTGCAATACTCCGGCTATTTTTGTTCCACAACTGTCTGGGTTTGGTCTGTAACCTGCTGTAATATCCCAAAAGAAAAGAGACCGAGTAAAAGTAGTAAAGTACTGCACTTTTTAGGGATCTGTACTTTACTTAAGTACATTTTACAGTGGCCATTTGAGAGCAGTATCTGTACATTTTTGAACAGGACTGAAAAGTAAAAGTATTTTTCATGATTTTTGAAGCCAAGTCTGAGTAAATAAATAGTAAAAAACAGCTAAAAAAGCAACTGAACAAAATTTAGCTCAATTCTTTATCAAAATCACCACATTTAAAGCTTTATAAGACTCAAAATCTGTGACAAATACTTAACTTTTGACTCTTTAAGTATATTTTTAAACGAGTACTTTAATACTTTTACTTAATTTGATTTTTCCATGTTATAGTTTTACGTGAGTATTTTTTGTTTTATTTTTTTTACTCCAGTATCTGAACTTTAATTAAGCAAAAAAGTGAGAACTTCCGCCATGAAAAAAGAAATAAACCTGTTTTTCTCCATGGACCAAATATTTTTTGGGTCATAACTTCTATACCACGAGCGCAATTATATATACTCTTATATACATGCTCTTATGTACATGCTCTTATATACACGCTCTTATACACACGCTCTTATACACATGCTCTTATGTACATGTTCTTATATACACGCTCTTATATAAACGCTCTTATATACATGCTCTTATATACACGCTCTTATATACATGCTCTTAAATACACGCTCTTATATACACGCTCTTATATACACGCTCTTATGTACACGCTATTATCACATGCACTTATATACACGCTCTTATATAAACTCTCTTATATACATGCTCTTATATACACATTCTTATATACACATTCTTATATACACACTCTTATATACATGCTCTTATACACATGCTCTTAAATACACACTCTTATATACATGTTCTTATATACACACTCTTATGTACATGCTCTTATACACATGCTCTTATACACATGCTCTTATACACATGCTCTTATACACATGCTCTTATATACATGCTCTTACATACATGCTCTTATATACACTTTTTTATTTGCGTTCTTACAGAAGCTTTTATATACTCGCTCTTGTACGCACACACTCTTATGAACGTGCTCTTACACACATGCTCTTTTATACATGGTTTTATATACATGCTCTTATATACATGCTCTTATATACATGCTCTTATACATGCTCTTATATACATGCTCTCTTATACACAGGCTTGTATACACACTCTCTTATACACACTCTCTTATACACACTCTCTTATACACATATTTTATACACACTCTTGTACACTCTCTTGTACACATGCTCTTATATACACGCTCTCTTATATACACGCTCTTATATACACTCTTATGTACACGCTCTTATGTACACGCTCTTATATGTACACGCTCTTATATACACGCTCTTATATACACGCTCTTATATATACACGCTCTTATATACGCTCTTATGTACACGCTCTTATGTACACGCTCTTATGTACACGCTCTTATGTACACACGCTCTTATGTACACGCTCTTATGTACACGCTCTTATATACACGCTCTTATATACACGCTCTTTATATACACGCTCTTATGTACACGCTCTTATGTACACGCTCTTATGTACACTCTCTTATATACACGCTCTTATATACACGCTCTTTATATACACGCTTCTGTACACCGCTCTTATGTACACGCTCTTATGTACACGCTCTTATGTACTCTTATGTACACGCTCTCTATGTACACGCTCTTATGTACACGCTCTTATGTACACGCTCTTATATACACGCTCTTATGTACACGCTCTTATGTACACGCTCTTATGTACACGCTCTCTTATGTACACGTACACGCTCTATGTACACGCTCTTATATACACGCTCTTATATACACGCTCTTATGTACACGCTCTTATGTACACGCTCTTATGTACACGCGCTCTTATGTACACGCTCTTATATACACGCACTTATGTACACGCTCTTATGTACACGCTCTTATGTACACGCTCTTATGTACACGCTCTTATGTACACGCTCTTATGTACACGCTCTTATGTACACGCTCTTATGTACACGCTCTTATGTACACGCTCTTATATACACGCTCTTATATACACGCTCTTATGTACACGCTCTTATGTACAACGCTGTACAACTCTTATGTACACGCTCTTATATACACGCTCTATATACACGCTCTTATGTACACGCTCTTATATACACGCTCTTATATACACGCTCTTATATACACGCTCTTATGTACACGCTCTTATGTACACGCTCTTATATACATGCTCTTATATACACGCACTTATATACACGCTCTTATGTACACGCTCTTATTTACACGCTCTTATGTACATGCTCTTATGTACATGCTCTTATATACATGCTCTTATATACACGCACTTATATACACGCTCTTATATACACGCTCTTATATACACACTCTTATGTACACGCTATTATATACATCCTCTTATATATACGCTCTTATATACACGCTCTCTTATATACACGCTCTTTATATACACGCTCTATATACACGCTCTTATGTACACACGCTATTATATACATGCTCTTATATATATGCTCTTATATACACACTATATATATACACACTCTTATATACACGCTCATATACACGCTCTTATGTACACACTCTTATGTACACGCGCTATTATATACATGCTCTTATGTACACGCTATTATATACATGCTCTTATACACATGCTCTTATATACACACTCTTATATACACACTCTTATATACACACTCTTATGTACACACTCTTATGTACACGCTATTATATACATGCTCTTATATATATGCTCTTATATACACACTCTTATATACACACTCTTATATACACGCTCTTATATACACGCTCTTATGTACATGCTATTATATACATGCTCTTATACACATGCTCTTATATACACACTCTTATATACACGCTCTTATATACACGCTCTTATGTACATGCTATTATATACATGCTAATATATACATGCTCTTATGTACACGCTATTATATACATGCTCTTATACACATGCTCTTATATACACACTCTTATATACACACTCTTATGTACACGCTATTATATACATGCTCTTATATATATGCTCTTATATACATGCTCTAATGTACATGCTCTTATATACACACTCTTACACATACGCTCTTTTATACATGCTTTTATATACACGCTCTTATATACACGCTTGTATACACACTCTCTTACACACACTCTCTTGTACACATGTTTTATACACTCTCTTGTACACATGCTCTCATAAACGCGCTCTTAAACGCACGCTCACACTTTCACTACACCCACACCTACAGCGATCTATACGAGTGACTTTATTTATATATATTTTTATTTATATATTTTTTGGCTTTGTTATCCGGAGCAATAAGCCGGGCGCTCGTCCCGTGTGCGATCATCACACCGGGGACATGCTCATAGTCCATTTGTCCGCGAGCGCCCTGACCATTAGCGGCCCACCATACATAATGTATAGGAGTGACCTTTCCACGCCGAGCGCCCCTAGGCCTGTGAGGCATTGTTTGGTGTCGTATTGATTTTTTTGGCCCCCGCCCCGCCCCCTCTAGATGGAGACGGTGATTTCAGGGTCTGGAGAAAGAGCGAGAGGGACTGAAGGGGCCGGGGCCGGGGCAGGGGAGGGCAGAGCGCAATGGAGTGTAAAGAATTGAAAAGAGGGATTCACAATCGGTCCACGGGCTCCTACCTGGGCGCGCTCTCGTCGGCATTGTGCGTGTTCGGAGGTTTTGAAAGAACTCGGGGGGTTTGAATGCTCGTAAGTGCCGGCCGTACACGCCATTAGACGAGAGCGGCGGGCCTGTGCATGTATGGTAAACAACTTAAGTATAGTGCGGGGCGGTTCGCGAGGAGGACGAGGGACGAGGGACGGTGCAGGAGGAGGGAGGAGGCTGGGATTCTATCGTTCTGCCCATAGACCTATAATCTTCCCACTGCTCTTTACATCGGCGGCGCTCCAGCTGACAACTAAAGTGGAGATACAGGTGGGAAAATGGGCCCCTGAAATGCGTTTGGCGTCCCACCGTGACAGACGCCGTAGATTCTGGAGCTGATGAAAAGTGCGCTCAAGAAAAATGAACGATGGATGGAGATGCCCAAGCGGTGATAAGGTTTATGTGAGCTTTATGGCAGCAATGTAATGGAAAGTTTTACAAAAATAGCAAGAGGAAGTGTAGTTTAAGTAGTTTTTTTTTGTTATATCATGTAAAATGGACTCGTGTAGCTTTAAGTCATGGTAGAACGTCGTTAGCGCATCAAAAACACACCTGGAGTTGTGTTTTGTTTCTTTATTACTAGTCTGTAACATCTCCAAAGCTCGAAACGCTCTGCTCCACCTTGTGATGTCATCAAGTGGTAGTTTTCTCGTTAACAGCTTCTTTTACCCTTAGTTCAGAAGAGATAAGTGGCAATTCCAGGACTGAAATGATCCAAATGATTCTAGAAATGAAGGTGTGTGGAGTTTAAAAACACAGTGGAGCACTTCCTGTATCACCACATGATGACATCACAAGGTGGAACAGAGTGTTTTCTGTTAGGGAGAAGAACTCAGCCTAAATCTGCAGGTTTTTGTGAATGAAACAAAACATGAAGATTAATAACAGACAAATGCAAGCTGCAGGATGGAAGGGGCGTTACCTTCAACATCCTCGCTCCTGATTGGCTCTTGGGTTGCTATGATACTCGTGGTCACTGTGGGTGACGTCACACTCACTTTTTTTAAACAGTCTGTGGTTCAATTCCATAAACAAGTTTAAGCGACCTCCTCCTCAAAAGTTACAAACTGTGTCTTCAAGTCAAATCATCAAACTTTAAAAAAAAATCATAAAAAGTGTAAAACAAGTCTTTATATAACAGTCAGATCCATGGACTCACAGGTTGACGGTGCGATTCCAGCTCCCACAGATGAATACTGTCGTCATGTCCTTGAGCAAGACACTTAAAATATCACGTAAAACCGAACACTTAAATAAGAAAGAAATTATAAAAATGAGGTGTTATTTGAGCAGAACCAGCCAAAAACTCCAAATCATAGGCCTGACACTATAGACCCCGCCCCCTCTGACCTCGCTCCTCTGACCCCGCCCCCTCTGACCTCGCTCCTCTGACCCCCGCCCCCTCTGACCCCGCCCCCCTGACCCCGCCCCTCAGAGCCGTCCACGCTAAAACCATCGCTCTGATTAGCAACTTAGCAGTCCGTCAGATCGGACGACTTACATCATGGAGCGTTGCGTCATTCACTGCAACACGGCTCATAAATAAGACGGAGCCTCTTCAGTGGCTAAAGTGCGGCTCTATGCACAGACCTCAGACAAGGCATTTACACAGACGATATGAGTCAGGGGCCCTCTGGCTTTCACACAAAACCATCACATCAATTCTGTCTTTTATTTGACATCACAATGCACTCTCTCCAGGTAATAAAAGTGCACATGAAATAACAAACCTCACACCTCCCTCCGAGTTTCCATTTGATTTTGAACCAAAACAAATCACTTTTATTTATCTCAAAACGAGGACGGACTAAAGGGCGTGTTTTGGCGCAGTGCTACGCCGAGGTTTCGGGTTTGATTACCAGGCAAGAGAATCTCGGCTTTGGCTGTGAAAGTGAAAATGTGCATCGGTTTTCAGCGTTGATCCGAAAGTTAAAGGTTTCAAATCTCGCTCTCATAGACTGTATATATAAATGGACATAGCTAACCTGCTAGCATTCCAAACACTGACTCTGGCTTCAATTCGCTTTCTATTGAAAACCCATTGCATCTCTCTTTTTGTCTTAAATGTTCGTATTAACCCTCTACATGATCCTGGGTTTTTTATTTTAAGTCATTTTGAGTTTTATATTATTATTATTACTATTTTATTTTATTGTATTTATTTATTTTTGAGTTATTTTGACATTTTTTGTTGTTTTTTTTTCTTTTGTTTTTTTTTTTAGTTTCGATTTTTTCCCCTGCTATTTTTTTTTTCTTTTTTTTCTGCTATTTTGAGTTTTTTTTGTTTTTTTCTTTTAGTTTATTTGAGATTATTTTTCATCTTTTGTAAAAACTGTCTCCTCTCTGTACCTGCTGTTGTCAGACTCATGTTGGTCTTAAATGTTCGTATTAACCCTCTACATGATCCTGGGGTTTTTATTTCACTTTTGTGTCTGTAAATCAAGATAAAATCAGCTGCTGAAGCCTCACTGAGCTTCATTTGGATCTCGTTGTGACGACTGACGGAGGGACCAAAGACTCACACTCGGGTCAGACATGAGGAAGTCTGCACCGGGGCAGGAGGATGAGGCGGTCGCACCGGTCGTGAGGAGCTGGGTCGGAGGCGGAGGCTCGGTGCAGGTGGAGCCGAGTGTCAGGTCCTCGGTCCCTTTGTCCTCCCCAGGTGCAGCTCCGTTACAGATGAGGTGCAGGTGTGTGTGGGAGGAGCCTGAAACTCCGCCCACCTCCCGGCTCCGACACAGAAGAGAGAAAACAGCACAAACACAGAGCTGAACGCTGCAGGTGACGATTACACGAGGATAATGAGGAACATTTCAGAGACACTTAAAGCTGTTTATTTAAATATGTTTAATGAAGAAATTCTACAGACGTGAAGTTTTACCACAAAAATGAACTTTAAAAACACAGAAGTTTGTCCAAAGTGTGTAAACACCAAGGTTTCAAACATAAATGTGTAAACCGGGACTAAAGCAGGACTAAACCGGGACTAAACCGGGACTAAACCAGGGACTAAACCAGGGACTAAACCGGGACTAAACCAGGGACTAAACGGGACTGAACCGGGACTGAACCGGGACTAAACCGGGACTAAACCGGGACTAAACCAGGGACTAAACCGGGACTGAACCGGGACTGAACCGGGACTGAACCGGGACTAAACCGGGACTAAACCGGGACTAAACCGGGACTGAACCGGGACTGAACCGGGACTAAACCGGGACTAAACCGGGACTGGACTGAACAGGGACTGAACCAGGACTAAACCAGGTATAAACCGGGACTAAACCAGGGACTAAACCGGGACTGAACCGGGACTGAACCGGGACTGAACCAGGACTAAACCAGGTATAAACCGAGACTAAACCGGGGACTAAACCGGGACTAAACCGGGACTAAACCGGGACTAAACCGGGACTAAACCGGGACTAAACTGAACTAAACCGGGACTGAACCGAGACTGAACCGGGACTAAACCTGCACTAAACCAGGACTAAACCAGGTGAAGCGATCCCATCTCCACGGTAACGAGCAGGTGACAGAGAAGTTCCACATTGCCCCTTTAACTTCACACATCAGAATATTAACTTTTCGTTCGTTTAGCTTAATTAAAATTTCCAACAAACAAAACGAGTTTAATCTAACAGTTGAGTGTTGATCACAAATGGGCCGTGATGAGGCGGCGCTCGTGGAAACTCGTATTTGGTTGTAGCAAACAATCATTCGGACCATCTGCTGCCGTCAGTCTGAGCGGCGCCGACGACAGGAGCCTCGTTTGTGGCAGCTGTACGGAAAGATTGAGAATTCCCCCAAACAACTTTTGACGCGACGAACAGAAAACAAACGAATCGTCGAGATGGAGCGAGTCTTAATGGAGCCGTGAGTTTGGCGTTTATGGAACATTCATCATTTTCAAGACTCTCGACAGAAGTTAGTGTGAGACACGAGGACTCAGGTGAACCGTGTGAAACTGTGTGAACCCAGCGTGTGGGCGGGGCCTTCAACAGCCTCGCTCCTGATTGGCTGTTTGGTTGCTATGATACTCACTGTGGGAATGTTAAACGTGGCACTGGGTTTAAATCCTCTGAGCTCCACCTCCTCCTGAAGACAGGACTCCACACGGCGTCCTCCCCCAGGCACCTCCTCCCTCCCTCCTACACCCTCCTTCACATGGCCTCCTCCCCAGGCACCTCCTCTCTCTCTCCTCCTCCACGCCTCACCACCTACACCCTCCTCCACATGGCCTCCTCCCCCAGGCACCTCCTCCTTCCCTCCAGCGCCTCACCTATACCCTCCTCCACAGAGCCTCCTCCACACGGCCTCCTCCCCCAGGCACCTCCTCCATCCAACGCCTCACCTACACCCTCCTCCACACGTCCTCCTCCCCCAGGCACCTCTTTCCTCCAACGCCTCACCTACACCCTCCTCCACACGGCCTCCTCCCCCCAGGCACCTCCTCTCTCCCTCCAACGCCTCACCTACACCCCCTCCTCCACACGTCCTCCTCCCCCAGGCACCTCTTTCCTCCAACGCCTCACCTACACCCTCCTCCACATGGCCTCCTCCCCCAGGCACCTCCTCCTTCCCTCCAGCGCCTCACCTATACCCTCCTCCACAGAGCCTCCTCCACACGGCCTCCTCCCCCAGGCACCTCCTCCATCCAACGCCTCCCCTACACCCTCCTCCACACGGCGGCCTCCTCCCCAGGCACCTCCTCTCTCCCTCCAACGCCTCACCTACACCCTCCTCCCCACAAACCCTTATCTCCACTCTCCCTCCGCTCCCTTCCTCCTCCCCTCTCTCCCTCCACTCTCTCCCACCTCCCCTCACTGTCTCCTCTCCCCTCCCACCAACTCCTCTTCTGCCCTCCCTCTTTCACCTCCCTCTTTCCCTCCTCCTCCCTCCCTCCTCCACCTCCCCCTCTTCTTCCTCTCCCCTCCCTCATTCACTTCCCTCTATCCTCCCTCGTTCACCTCCCACCTCCTTCCCTCTTTCTCTTTTTTCCCTCCTTCACCCTCCCTCCCTCCTTCACCTCCCTCCTCTCTTCTCTCCTCCCTCTTTTCCTCCCTCCTTCACCATAAAAATTAATTCTGCTAAACAACAGCTGTAAGTTTTCTCGCCGTTTATTCACTTGAGGCCCATCTCTCATTTTGCCGTGATCGGGGGATGCGTCACTTTGGCGTGATCGGGGGATGCGTCACTTTGGCGCGATCGGAGGATGCGTCGCTTTGCCGTGATCGGGGATGCGTCGCTTCGGCGTGATCGGGGGATGCGTCGCTTTGCCGTGATCGGGGGATGCGTCACTTTGGCGTGATCGGGGGATGCGTCGCTTTGCCGTGATCGGGGGATGCGTCACTTTGGCGTGATCGGGGGATGCGTCACTTTGCCGTGATCGGGGGATGCGTCGCTTTGCCGTGATCGGGGGATGCGTCACTTTGGCGTGATCGGGGGATGCGTCACTTTGCCGTGATCGGGGGATGCGTCGCTTTGGCGTGATCGGGGGATGCGTCACTTTGGTGTGATCGGGGGATGCGTCACTTTGGCGTGATCGGGGGATGGATGCGTCGCTTTGGCATGATCGGGGGATGCGTCGCTTTGGCGTGATCGGGGGATGCGTCGCTTCGGTGTGATCGGGGGATGCGTCGTTTTGGCGTGATCGGGGGATGCGTCACTTTGGCGTGATCGGGGGATGCGTCACTTTGGCGTGATCGGGGGATGCGTCGCTTCGGTGTGATCGGGGGATGCGTCGTTTTTTTGGCGTGATCAGGGGATGCGTCACTTTGGCGTGATCGGGGGATGCGTCATTTTGGCGTGATCGTGGATGGATGCGTCACTTTGGCGTGATCGGGGGATGCGTCGCTTTGGCGTGATCGGGGGATGCGTCGCTTTGGCGTGATCGGGGATGCGTCACTCGGCGTGATCGGGGGATGCGTCGCTTCGGCGTGATCGGGGGATGCGTCGCTTTGGCGTGATCGGGGGATGCGTCGCTTTGGCGTGATCGGGGGATGCGTCGCTTTGGCGTGATCGGGGGATGCGTCGCTTTGCCGTGATCGGGGGATGCGTCGCTTCGCCGTGATCGGGGGATGCGTCGCTTTGGCGTGATCGGGGGGGGGATGCGTCGCTTTGGCGTGATCGGGGGATGGATGCGTCACTTTGGCGTGATCGGGGGATGCGTCACTTTGGCGTGATCGGGGGATGCGTCACTTCGGCGTGATCGGGGGATGCGTCGCTTTGGCGCGATCGGGGGATGCGTCGCTTTGGCGCGATCGGGGGATGCGTCACTTCGGCGTGATCGGGGGATGCGTCAGTTTGGCGTGATCGGGGGATGCGTCACTTTGGCGTGATCGGGGGATGCGTCACTTTGGCGTGATCGGGGATGGATGCGTCGCTTTGGCGTGATCGGGGGATGCGTCGCTTTGGCGCGATCGGGGGATGCGTCGCTTTGGCGTGATCGGGGGATGCGTCGCTTTGCCGTGATCGGGGGATGCGTCACTTTGGTGTGATCGGGGGATGCGTCGCTTTGCCGTGATCGGGGGATGCGTCGCTTTGGCGTGATCGGGGGATGCGTCGCAAACAGACAGTAAATCCATTAAAGGCGCGGGGAGAACAGTGGCGGCTTTGGAAAATGACTTTTGAGTTAATGGTTTGTCATTAATTATTCAGTTTGCGCGATAATGTGTTCACGGAGTAATTTATGGCACATTATGTTTATTAGAAAATGATATAAATGGTAATTAAAGGTCAATCTCCGAGGGATCGTGCACTTTGGCTCGTTTTAAGAGATGTCGGAAAAGCATTGTTTTTAAAGTTACATCAGATTTGTGGCTCTGGTCTGAGGCTGGACTCGGCTCCGTCTCGTCTAATGGAGTTATGAGACTATACGGGTCATTTAGAGCAAATCAAATCAAATCAGCTTCTATATTCCCAAGGTTTGCATATTCTACCAACGGCTAATCAAACCATTATTTCACCGAAAAGTCAAATTTCCACAAACGCAACAGTATTAAAATGTCAGAGCGCCAACTTAAAGGGCTGGTGTTAAAAAACCGTTTTCCTCGTTTCAAAAAGACCTGGAGCTGTGTTTTTGTGTTTGATTCACACATGTTTATAAACACAAACCTGCAGATTTAGCCTGAAAACTGTCTGTTCCACCTTGTGATGTCATCGTGTGGTGATACAGGAAGTGCTCCGCTGTGTTTTTAAACTCCACACACCTTCATTTCTAGAGTCATCTGGATCATTTCTGTCGTGGAATTGATGATTTTTACATTACCAGCTTCAGTTCAGCTTCTGTAAATCACCACTTCATGACATCACAAGGTGGAACAGAGCATTTTGAGCTTTGGAATGTTTTTTTTTTTATATTGTTCCATAGTATTGCATATCTCCATGAAGAATGTTCCAAAATGTAGTTTTAACTTTGTAATTTGGTATAAATTGGTCTGCCACCGTCTGCCTTTAAAAGTCCCAACAACACTTTATTATGAGTCTGTTACATCTCCAAAGCTCGAAATGCTCTGTTCCACCTTGTGATGTCATGAAGTGGTAGTTTTCAAGTTAAAAGCTCCTTTTACCTTTAGTTCAGCAGAGAAATTTTAGTTCAATTCCAGAGCTGAAATGATCCAGATGATTCTAAAAATGAAGTAAAAACACAGTGGAGCACTTCCTGTATTACCACATGATGACATCACAAGGTGGAACAGAGTGTTTTCAGTTTGAGAGAAGAACTCATAAATCTGCAGGTTTGTTTGTGAGTTAAACGTGTGAATGAAACAACAAAAAAAAAAACACAGCTTCAGGTCTGTTTTTGAGGAGGGAACGACATTAGAACAGATCAGAAAACAGCGTCACATGGGCCCTTTAAGGTAATGTGGGCCCTTTAAGGTAATGTGGGCCCTTTAACTAACATCAGTCGACTTTAAAAACGCCGTTGTTCCATCCTCGTGTCTTTCTGCTCCTCACTCTTTTCCATATTCACGTTTTTGTCGTCTCCCTCCTCGCAGCGCCGCTTCTCATTCATCTTCCGTCTCAATTGAAGGTGGACGAGCGGCGAGGAGGAGGTGCGAGGGAGGGGAGAGCGCCGAGCTTCACAACAGGCCCCTGATTTCCATCTATCAAATCAGGATTTCAGTCGGCCGGCGCCTTAAAAGCAGACAAGCGTTTAGCCGTGCCTCCCTTTTCGGCCTTGAGGTTCCTGTTAAAAGAAGCTCCTTTGCACAAACGTGGGCCATTCACTCTGGCTTTCTTGGTTTTTTTTCTGTATTTTTGTGTTTTCAGTCCTGGTGTTTTCGTTCTGACACGCGGCTGAATCAAGGCTGCTCGTGTTCGTCACCTCCATTGAGACGCGGTTCACCCTGATGCTGTCTTTATTTTGTTGACCTTTGTTGAATGTGTAGGCCCAGTGTTTGTGCTTTGTGTGCGCTGGTTCCTTCACAGTTTACATATTATTACAACAACTACTACAACTACTACTACTACAACCTCTGCTTCTACTTCCACAGCATCACATAAACACTTAAGCAACACTTTTGTACTAAAATCATGGTGAAAAGTGATTTGTGAGGCGTCTTCTGCTTAAAAAAAAAGATTTAAATCTTTGTTACTACTATAAACTTTTGGATAAATGAGAGTTTCCATGATGTTCCTGCAAATACAGCGACTTAGAACAAAACTCGGGGACTGGTCTGGTCAGAAGGTCAGGTCAAGTAATTAATAAGTAAGGTTTAAACTGCTTTTTAATTTATTTATTTGAGTTTTGTTTTTTTTATTTTATTTTATTTCATTTTTTTTAGTTTATTTAAGTTATTTTGAGTTTATTTACGTTTGGAAATAAATATATATTTTAAGTTATTTTTTTGTTATTTTGAGTTAATTTTTTTTTTTAGTTATTTTGAGGTTTTTTTTTTTAAGTTATTTGATTTAAAAAAAAATATTTTAAGTTAGTTTTTTGTTATATTGAGTTTAGTTTGATTTTTTTTGTTTTTTTGTTATATTAAGGTTTTTGGGTTGTTTTTTTTCGTGATTTTGAGTTAATTTAGATTTTTTTTTTTGTTATTTTGAGTTTATTTTTTCTCTTTTGATAAACAGCACCCCCTCTCTCTGTAGCTGCTGCCGTCAGCTCATTTTGGTCTTAAATGTTCATATTAACCCTCTCTGCAAGATCCTGTTGGTTTTTTTTTTTTTTTATTTCACGTCTGTGTCTGTAAATCAACATATGAACATTAATAACAGACACATCAGGTCCTTCTTTCCTCGACGTCGCTCCTGTTAGCGTTAGCAACAGGTTTGATTGACAGCGTTGCTAAGCGCTCGCTCCCTGCTAAACCAGCGGTGTGGGCGGGAAGGGGCGTTACCTTCAACATCCTCGCTCCTGATTGGCTCTTTGGTCGCTCTGATACAGAACTCTGCTGCTGTAGCTCGAGTCTCGCTGAACGCTCTGGGCGACGTCACACCCCTTTATACCGTCTATAATCTGATTCGTAACTTCATCTGGCTGTAGGTTTTAGACCAGCACAATTACTTTGAAATAGATGCGTTGAAATAATAGAAAATACTACATAAATTCCAATATAACTGCAGCCGTGAGTATAATTAAACACTTTCTGTGACACAAACAGTGATAATCTCCTGTTGTTAGATGCAGCTTTCTGTTGACCTTCCTCATCGCACACACCTCCTCCTCCTCCTCCTCCTCCTCCTCCTCCTCCTCCTCCTCCTCGCGTGCCTGACTGCTGTATACAGAGTTGTCATCCACGGGTCCCCTCCATATTTAGCCCCCCATATGGCTGCCGCAGATAGCTTTCTCTGGGTCGCGTCTCAGCTCCACTTTCATTAGTGAATTTGCTGCTAATAGATGGAGCTAATTAACACAGAAAAGAGTGGTGCTTTTTTTTTTTTTTCCCTCCAATTTGCGAGTACAGCCGTGCGAGCAAACATACATACATACATACATACATGAGCGCGGCGGCGTGTTTCTGTCTGTCTACCCCGAACCGACGCAGACGACCACTGCTGTCACCTTGGTAACCGTTCAAAATGGATTCTAGGGGTAGGATCTCGAGCGTCTATTGCCAATTAGACTTAGACATGCTATGGAGATGGCAGGAGACGCACACACACACACACACCACACACACACACACACGGGGGATAGGTGCAGAAGCAGACAGCAGCTTTGCCCCCCGGCGATGTGGATACGACCGTCATAATCACATCAAGCCCCCGCCCCTTCGTGACAACGCCGCTGCTCAGAGATGCAAATGATCCGGGAGTATCTCACTATCGCAATCAATAAAAACGAAGAGGGTCCGACGCAGCCACAGAGTCACAGCGCTGTCAGGGTCTAATGAAAAAGTATCGCCCATTATGTGTTTAGTGCGACGGCTCCAGAATCGAAAAGTCCTGGGATCAGAACCGAGGTGTAGAACTGTGGATGTTACTGCTCAGTACTGCGGGAATCTGAATTTAAGGGTTTAAGTCACGTATTTTCAGGAATATATGTGTTACTTTTATTCATAGTTTGTCCAGAGGTGCGACTTATACTCAGATGTGATTTATAAGTGAAATATATGATTTTTTCTTCATTATTAAACATTTTTTGGCTGGTGCGACTTATACTGTAACGTCTGTGTTGTATTTGTCTGTATCTGCCCAGGGAAAACAGACGGAAATGAAACTTTTTTGCTATAATCTGGAATATTTACACTATGTTTACTACAAATGTTCATTAATATCACTGTCCCTATCAAATGAATAAATAACTAAATAAAAAAATACTCCAGTGCCACTTATACTCCTTATACTTATACTCCTTATACTTATACTCCTTATACTCCAGTGTGACTTATACTCCTTATACTTATACTCCTTATACTCCAGTGTGACTTATACTCCTTATACTTATACTCCTTATACTCCAGTGTGACTTATACTCAGGTCCGACTTATACTCCTTATACTTATACTCCTTATACTCCAGTGTGACTTATACTCCTTATACTTATACTCCTTATCCTTATACTCCTTATACTCCAGTGTGACTTATACTCAGGTCCGACTTATACTCCTTATACTTATACTCCTTATACTTATACTCCTTATACTCCAGTGTGACTTATACTCCTTATACTTATACTCCTTATACTCCAGTGTGACATATACTCCTTATACTTATACTCCTTATACTTATGCTACTTATACTCCAGTGTGACTTTTACTCCTTATACTTATACTCCTTATACTTATGCTACTTATACTCCAGTGTGACTTATACTCCTTATACTTATACTCCTTATACTTATGCTACTTATACTCCAGTGTGACTTATACTCCTTATACTTATACTCCTTATACTCCAGTGTGACTTATACTCCTTATACTTATACTCCTTAGACTTATACTCCTTATACTCCAGTGTGACTTATACTCCTTATACTTATACTCCTTATCCTTATACTCCTTATACTCCAGTGTGACTTATACTCAGGTCCGACTTATACTCCTTATACTTATACTCCTTATACTTATACTCCTTATACTCCAGTGTGACATATACTCCTTATACTTATACTCCTTATACTTATGCTACTTATACTCCAGTGTGACTTTTACTCCTTATACTTATACTCCTTATACTTATACTCCTTATACTCCAGTGTGACTTATACTCCTTATACTTATACTCCTTATACTCCAGTGTGACATATACTCCTTATACTTATACTCCTTATACTTATACTCCTTATACTCCAGTGTGACTTATACTCCTTATACTTATACTCCTTATACTCCAGTGTGACATATACTCCTTATACTTATACTCCTTATACTTATGCTACTTATACTCCAGTGTGACTTTTACTCCTTATACTTATACTCCTTATACTTATGCTACTTATACTCCAGTGTGACTTATACTCCTTATACTTATACTCCTTATACTTATGCTACTTATACTCCAGTGTGACTTATACTCCTTATACTTATACTCCTTATACTCCAGTGTGACTTATACTCCTTATACTTATACTCCTTAGACTTATACTCCTTATACTTATACTCCTTATACTTATACTCCTTATACTCCTTATACTTATGCTACTTATACTCCAGTGTGACTTATACTCCTTATACTTATACTCCTTATACTCCAGTGTGACTTATACTCCTTATACTTATACTCCTTATACTTATACTCCTTATACTCCAGTGTGACTTATACTCCTTATCCTTATACTCCTTATACTCCAGTGTGACTTATACTCAGGTCCGACTTATACTCCTTATACTTATACTCCTTATACTTATACTCCTTATACTCCAGTGTGACTTATACTCCTTATACTTATACTCCTTATACTCCAGTGTGACATATACTCCTTATACTTATACTCCTTATACTTATGCTACTTATACTCCAGTGTGACTTTTACTCCTTATACTTATACTCCTTATACTCCAGTGTGACATATACTCCTTATACTTATACTCCTTATACTTATGCTACTTATACTCCAGTGTGACTTATACTCCTTATACTTATACTCCTTATACTTATGCTACTTATACTCCAGTGTGACTTATACTCCTTATACTTTTACTCCTTATACTTATGCTACTTATACTCCAGTGTGACTTATACTCCTTATACTTATACTCCTTATACTCCAGTGTGACTTATACTCCTTATACTTATACTCCTTATCCTTATACTCCTTATACTTATACTCCTTATACTTATACTCCTTATACTCCTTATACTTATACTCCTTATACTCCAGTGTGACTTATACTCCTTATACTTATACTCCTTATACTTATGCTACTTATACTCCAGTGTGACTTATACTCCTTATACTTATACTCCTTATACTCCAGTGACTTATACTCAGATGTGATTTATATGTGAAATATTTGTTTTTTTCTTCATTATTATGCTTTTTCTTCTCAATTATATGTATTTATTTAAACTTAAGTCGTCTTATCATAAAATCTGACCTTTGACCTGACCTGTTGTTATCTCCATGGAGATGGATAAATGTAATGCCATAAAGTGGAACAACACTATAACACGGCTAAAAAGAAAAAACACACAGAATATCCTCTTTTTAAATACTCAACTAAAGCGTGTACCGTATTTTCTGGAGTATAAGTCGCCCCCCTGGACAAAGTAAAACGTAACAGTACAAAAAGCTACATTTATAGTCTGGAAAATACAGTAAATGCAGAAATAAAGCTTCATAAACCGGCTCTGGAGAAGTTACAGAGATGAACCACACTGCTCTTTTATTTATCCTTTTACTTCTGCTGTTTATGTCTTTTCTCGACTCCTCTGCAGCCACAGCTGACCTGGGGCAGACTGAAACAAACATGGCACTGGACTTAAAGGAGTTAAAGGTCCAGATTAGACAGGAAGTGCTCCACTGTGTTTTTAAACGCCACACACCTTTATTTTTCTAGAATCATTTGGATCATTTCAGCCTCTGGTAATTTGCTAATCTAAGGTAAAAAGTATCTGTTGTTAACTTGAAAACTACACTTGATGACATCACAAGGTGGAACAGAGCATTTTGAGGTTTGGAGATGTGACAGACTAATAATAAAGTGTGACTCAAACATGTGAATGAAACAAAACGCAACTCCAGGTCTGTTTGTGAGGGAGTAACTGCATTAGAACCTGATTTAAAGTCAGTTTTGTGATATACGGGATCTTAAAGTCGAGGTATTTCCATTTAAAAAAGACTCTTCTCGTCGTTTTTTCACGTTAAAGATCACAGGGGCCTCTGGACCTCAGGCGGGTCCACCCTGGGCAGTGACCAGTTCGTCACACACACAAGTTCATGGCCGACTCTGGCTCTCCTCCACCTCCACCTCCTCCACCTCCACCTCCACCTCCTCCACCTCCTCCACCTCCACCTCCTCCACCTCCACCTCCTCCACCTCCTCCACCTCAGCCACTGTTTGTACCTGGTCGTTTAACAAATATAAACCTCTGAATGAGGCGAGGGGCTCACGGGCTCGAGGGCCTCAAAACTCATTTACTCCCCCCCCCAAAAAAGAAAAACCCCACACAATTCCAGTTTTTCCTCCTTCTTTTTTAGCTCTGTCGAGTCGCCCTCCATCAGAAGTGATTGAGAAACGGGACAATCCCGAAACAATGACCAAACGCAAAGCGCTGACCCATATGCATTCTGCTCCGCGAGGCTGATGAAATGCCCACATTATTACTGCTGACTTTGTGATAACGCCCTGAGCTCTACCAGCCGTCACTGCGGTGTTTTTGTAAGTGTGTGGGGGCTTGTCGATAAGTGGGGTTGTGTGTTTTTGTGCGCTCTGATAGATGTTGATAAGCGTGTGTGTGTGAGGGACGATGATTGCTGATTTGTGGCAGGGTGTCTATTGTTAATGAAATCCTTTGTGGCGCTCTGATTGGCTCATCAATCAAACAGCAGTTCGCATATTACCCGTAACCTCTTTGTGCTCTCTCCAGGTGGCGGATTACGGCGCGGGGCCCGCACACACCCGGCCGCTCAAGGATCACACTTACAGTCATATTCACATGTATGCGGCGCAAAAACAGCACTTTCATTTGTACGAGGGGGGATTGTATTGACTTGTCCGAACGCATGTCTCCAAAGGTTTGTCACAACAGCGAGGCTAGCATAACGCGCTAACGCACAACAGGTCACACATAAGAAGCTACGCTCAAGCACTGTATGAAAATATGTTCATGTGGATGTAACGGTTGTGAGGATTTATGTTTTTTAGCGAAAATACATCGAAAGACTGACAAAGGAGTTGATAAATCTGAAACTGAAAAGGTGAAAATCTGTTTTTTTCTGCACTTTTCTCTTTCAATGATGATTATTTGTGTTTTGATTTGTTGTATTGTGATTTTAATGTCTTTCTTATTCTGTAAAGCTCTTTAAATTACTTTGTGGACCAGTTGTGCTGTACAAATAAACTCGATGATGCACATGAATATGAGCTCGGATTCTCATGGACGTTTCATTTTTCTTTATTTCTTTCTCTATTTATTCATTTAGTGATTTATTTATACAGAGGAACCCGATAAGAGCACTCAGACGCTCTTTTTCATGGGCGCCCTGTTTAAAATACAGTATAAACAGAAAAACAAAAGAGTAAACAAGTCCATACAAACGTTAAAAACAGGAGGATGTTCGTTAACACATAATTAAACTGCGATTGTGTCACTAAAGTCTCCAGTTTGGCTTGTTCTTGGAGTCTGTCTTTCCCGTCTCTGGTGCTCGTCCTCAGCCTTATGCATCGTGTGATCTGGGGTTAAATGTCCAGGATCTGATTAACAAACAGAAGGGATTCTGGGAGTTTTTGAAGTCGTCCGTCATAGAGACATTTCATATAGTGATGTTTTCTCCTGACGTACAGCGATGGACAACACACTTTTGCTTTTTATGCTGTTTTATCACTAACTGACTCATAATAATATACAGTATAGGGGTTTAGGGTGAAGTGTCTTGCCTAAGGACACAACAAAAGTAGCTTTATGGACCAGAATTCACTACTGCACCTGCCCCAGGAGTCTCCCATCTGAGCAGTGACCAGGACAAACCCCCAGGACCAGCCCTGCTTAGCTCCTGAGATCAACACAATCAGGTGTTCTCAAGGTCTTTATTTTATTTTATTTTATTTTATTTTATTTTATTTTATTTTATTTATTTTATTTTATTTTATTTTATTTTATTTTATTTTTTTATTTTATTTTATTTTATTTTATTTTATTTTTTTATTTTATTTTATTTTATTTTATTTTATTTTATTTTATTTTATTTTATTTTATTTTATTTTTTTATTTTATTTTTTTTTTTTTTTTATTTTATTTTATTTTATTTTATTTTATTTTATTTTATTTTATTTTTTTATTTTTATTTATTTATTTTATTTTATTTTATTTGTTTTGTTTTTGTTTTGTTTTGTTTTGTTTTGTTTTGTTTTGTTGTTTTGTTTTGTTTTTTTTTGTTTTGTTTTGTTTGTTTTATTATTTTATTTTATTTTATTTTGTTTTTTTTTTATTTTATTTTTATTTTATTTTTATTTTTATTTTTATTTTTATTTTTATTTTTTTTTTTTTTTTTTTAAGTTTAATTTTATTTTAATTTTTATTAATTTTTTTTATTTATTTATTTATTTATTTTATTTTTTTATTTTTTATTTTTGTATTTTATTTACTTTTTATTTAATATTATTATTATTTTTTTCTATAATTTGACTTGTACACTCTGCATAATTCATGTAAATTTGTAAAGTTTCTGTGATCGACCCAAACCAACACTTTGACCAAGTCTAATATGTCGTCAGGTCTCATTCACGTCACATTTACTCTTTTTTTTCTGCATCTTTTCTAACATATTTTCATTATATTTGCAGTTATTTAACTTCACTCTTCTGTGCAGCATCTGTAAAATAAAACCAAAACATCCAAAAACACGTCTATGTCGGTTTATCATGAACAAACCACGACAGACAAACTGACAGGGCCGGTTCAGACTATGAGCAGAGTGAGCAGCTGCTGAGGGCCCTGAGGCCAGCAGGGGGCCCCGAGAAAATAATATAATATATCAAGTTTTATTGGACATGAGGTTTGTGTGTTTACAGCCGCCTAAATATCCCTCAAACCATCACATTTGTTTTATATCTATAGTAGTAAAATATCTGTAAATTTAAGCTCACTGTCGTAACTGGAGCTTGTTTAAATCCACCAGAAATGAAGAAAAATGACTAGAATTTCTAAAAATCTCCTCACCCCCCTCACATGTTTGTGTTCTGCTCGTGTGACTGTGGGACTTGTGACATTCTGGATGTTTTCAGTCTGATTTAGGTCAAAGTGATGAGAGCAGAGTCAGAATGTGTCACTGTCGGGGGCCCCAGAGACAGGTTCAGCTGGGGGCCCCTCTGAAACCTGGGGCCGGCCCTGCAGACGGCGTTTCTACCGCTGAGGCCCAGAGAAAAAAAAGAGGTTCTGTTACAGATACAGAGATGAAAAGTTACTCAAGTAAAAGTAAAAGTAAGAAAACATCTACTTAAGTAAAAGTATTTAAGTACCTGTTTAAACATGTACTTAAAGAGTAAAAAGTAAAAGTATTTCACACAAGTTTTGTTCATTTATTAAAGTGTAAATGTCGAGATTTAGATTAAAATGAAACATATTTTGGTCACAGTCACAATAAGAATCTATTTGTGAACTTTACTTATGAATTTTGTGTTTTTATTTTAATTTTGCTCCAAGTCGAAGTTTTATTCAGGATGTTTCCACGAACATGGAAAAAATACTCCTCAAATCATTTGAAAAGTACTTTTTACTTTTCAGTCCTGCTCAAACATGTACTGAGTTTTGTTACTTAAGTAAAAGTACAAATACAGAGATAAAAAGTTTCTCAAGTAAAAGTAAAAAAAAATCTACTTAAGTAAAAGTATTTAAGTACCTGTTTAAAAATGTACTTCAAGAGTAAAAAGTAAAAGTATTTGACTCCAGTGTTGTTCATTTGTTAAAGTCTAAATGTCGAGATATTTATTAAAATTATTCTGTATTGACTAAAAGTGTCACTTTTTTCAGTTTGTTGAGACTTAAATGTGAAATATGTGATTTTTTCTTCATTATTTTGCATTTTTTGGCCGGTGCGACTTATTCTCCAGAAAATACACGACTTATTTTGGTCAAAACAGATTTTTCTTGTGAATTTTGTGTTTTTATTTTTGTTTTGCTCAAAGTCGAAGCTTAAACTGGAAAAACTTGAGTCAGAACCTGGAAAATAACTGTTAAAAACATTTGAAAAGTACTTTTTACTTTTCAGTCCTGCTCAAACATGTACTGAGTTTTGTTACTTAAGTAAAAGTACAAATACAGAGATGAAATGTTTCTCATGTAAAAGTAAAAGTAAGAAAACATCTACTGAAGTAAAAGTATTTAAGTACCTGTTTAAAAATGTACTTTAAGAGTAAAAAGTAAAAGTATTTGACTCAAGTTTTGTTCATTTATTAAAGTGTAAATGTCGAGATTTAGATTAAAATGAAACATATTTTAGTCACAGGAAAAAAACAAAGCTGAATTTTTTTTAAATGATTTTTGTCGAAGCTTAAACTGGAAAAACTTTCGTGAACATGGTAAAATAACTCTTAAAATCAGATGAAAAGTACTTTTACTTTTCAAATGTAGTGCAGTAGAAAGTGCAGATACTGCTCTCACATGTACTCAAGTAAAAGTAAAAAGTATCAACTGTAAAATGTACTCAGTGGTGTTACTTAAGTAAAAGTACAGAGATAAAAACGTAGCTCAAGTAAAAGTAAAAGTAAGAAAAAATCTACTTAAGTAAAAGTATTTAAGGACGTGTTTAACAAATGAACAACTCTTGTGTCAAATACTTTTACTTTTTACTCTTAAAGTACATTTTTTAAGTGTAAATGTCGAGATATTGATTCAAAATGATTCATATTTTATTTCATTTTCTCATTAATTTTGTCTTTTTATTTCTGTTTTGCTCAAACTCTTAAACTTTATTCAGGATGTTTCCACGAACATGGTAAAAATACTCCTCAAATCAGACGAAAAGTACTTTTTTACTTCTCAGTCATGTTCAAAAACGCAGTAGAAAGTACAGTGGATACTTTTACTTCCTCACTGAACCGTCTCGTACTTTAACCCCGACGTACGGCTCTCGTCTTGTGTTTCAGTCGCTCCATAAACTCGTCGTCGTCGCACTTTTACGCTGTAGCTACGACAAAACCGTGTCCGTGTCGCAACAGCACCGCTCCCACACGCCGCTCCCGAACCCTCCCCTCCACAAACCGCCGTGAGCCAGGCTAAAAGCTCCGCGTCAGTGCTTTTTTCCCGTCGCCATGTCAACCCGATGTTGTCCCCGAGCCGCTACGGGAGACAATGAGACAGTGAACGCATCATCTGCATCAGTTTCTGCCTGATTCGACGTGTCGTGGGTAAAGAGGGCAAGGGGAGGGGCCGGGGTGGAGCCGTGGGAGGGGGCGGCGGTCCGGGGGCGGGGCGGGTGGGGGTAAGGTCTTCGGGGAAACCTTCAGGGCAGAACGGTAACGACAGACACACCCCAGAGACTTGATAATCACATAAGAACCATCGTGCAGAAAAAAACGACTCTGTAACGAGGTAAAGATTCGACACAATAGTTATGAAATCAGACGCGGACGCCGCTCAGATACGGCGGCGTTTGTGCGTTAGCGATTGGATTACATGTTAGCGATACAAGCCCGGAGGCGGCGAGAAGGCCCGACGGCGAGGAAATTAGGAGCGTGATTGGGTTTCGTGCGCTTCCAGGTGTGTGGATTTACCCAAAGAAACACTCAGACTTTTAAATAGATGAAGAAAGAAAAACGCTGATGCCGTCGTTTTGGACTCGAGGGGAAATGAATGATGGGAAATGGAGTTAGTCCAGTAAGTTTGTAGTTTATTTGAATGGGACTGGAGAGTTGGACAGAGCGTTATTTTTTTTACATTATTCTCTCTGTTTCTCGTCTGTAAAACCCCTCACCACACACTTTATACACTTTTCTCACACATTAACATTTTCTCACATTTCTCTTGTTTAAACACAAAGTTCAAACCTTCGTCGGTGTCTTTGTCGGTGCAGAACGTTTCATCGACATTGTGGGTTTTGTCGGGGAGAAAACTTGCAAACATACAGCACTTCAGAGTCACACTGATCCAACATTTATGTAAATTTGTCTGACACATTCTGTACTGTACAGGAGACACGGAGGAGACTGATGGACAATGGTCTACAGTCCCTCAGCCAATCAGACGCAGAACACGCTACAACACAATCAGGACGCAGAACACAATGGTCTACAGTCCCTCAGCCAATCAGGACGCAGAACACAATGGTCTACAGTCCCTCAGCCAATCAGGACGCAGAACACAATGGTCTACAGTCCCTCAGCCAATCAGGACGCAGAACACAATGGTCTACAGTCCCTCAGCCAATCAGGACGCAGAACACACACTGGTTTAGTCCTGGTTTAGTCCCGGTTTAGTCCCGGTTTAGCAGGACGTTACAGTCGTCTAACCTCCTGGAGACAGATGCGGGATAAGTCTCTCTGAGTCTGGTTTTGACAGTTTACATTTGATTTTTGACGTGTTTTTAGATGTAAAAAGCTGCAGAGATTGACGACTGTTAAAGTTTTGTCTGAGTCACCTCTAGATTGGCCTGATTTGAAGTTTTCATCTGTTCTCTGAAACAAACGTTTCTGTGACCAGACGACTTGAACTCTGAGTTCAGCTGGTGGAAGTCGTCTGTTCTACTGGAAACAAACGCACAGAAAACTCTCTCAAAGTCTTTACCAACAGCATTTACCGAGGACAAGTCCAGGATAAACATCTGCACATCTGCACACAGCGCCCCCTCCTGCACCGGAATGGAATAGTTTATAATAATAGAAGTGAGCCTAATATTCTCGGTCCACTGATCCTGGAGTAAAGCCGACGATGAAGTGAAATATTTACCTCCTTATGATGACACAGAAAAAGTTGAAAGGAAGTTGAAAGGAAGCTGCACAAAAAGCCAATTTTCATAGAAATTGCCGGATTTATTGGTTGAAGTGCTAATGTACACTTCCCAATATGTGATGTAACCACTACAAAAAGCTTCGCTGTCTGCCCGAAATTGAGGAAAGTAATGCAATTTTGGGAACACAAATACCAAAAATAATGTGATTTGGAGCATGAAGTGTTGAAAATTAGGACAGAGGAGAGAGCGAAGGATCCACTCCGACTTTCCCCTGACCTGCGGGTGAAGGTAAAGACTGAATATATAAATGGACATAGCTAACCTGCTGCGTTTCAAACAGGAAGTGATCATGGACGCACTTCCTGCTCCATCGACTTGAAAAACTGTCACTATCCCTTCGTTTGGAGCTGAAGCTGTGGGTGACGTCTCTGCTTTACACCGTCTGTGGGTTTAGGTCGCCCTGTCCTCCAGTCTAACCTTGTGCTCCTGTCGGAACAGCCCAGCCGGCGCCCTCCAAGCTCAAAACGCTCTGTTCCACCTTGTGATGTCATGAAGTGGTAGTTTTCAATCATTTTAACAGCTCCTTTTACCTTTAGTTCAGTAGATTGGTGATTTTTCCAGAGCTGAAATGATCCAAATGATTCTAGAAATGAAGGTGTGTGGACTTTAAAAACACAGTGGAGCACTTCCTGTATCACCACATGATGACATCACAAGGTGGAACAGAGTGTTTTCAGTTTGAGAGAAAAACTCAGCCTAAATCTGCAGGTTTGTGTGTTAAACATGTGAATGAAACAAAAGACACAATGTACCTAAAGAGTAAAAAGTAAGTATTTTGCAGAGATTTTTGGAACGATTAAAGCGTCAAATGTAGTGATTTTGAAAAAGAATTTAGTTCTTTTTAAGAGACTCAATCCATCTGTTCCAATCCGTTCCACCTTGTGATGTCATGAAGTGGTAGTTTTCAAGTTAACATTTACCGTTTTACCTTTAGTTCAGTAAAGTTACGCAACTGCAGAGCTGAAATGATCCAAAAGATTCTAGAAATGAAGGAGTGTGGAGTTTAAAAACACAGTGGAGCACTTCCTGTATTACCCCCCATGAACCTCAGGATCATGTCGAGGGTTAATATGAACATTTAAGACCAAAGTGACGAGTCTGACAGCAGCAGGGACAGAGAGAGAGACACAGTTTTTTCCATAGAAAGTGAATTGGGGCCAGAGTCTTTCTTGCTTCATATTTAGTCCATGTCTGCTCCTCGTCTGATGTGATTTCACAGAGAAACACTTGACCCGTCAGTATAAAATCTGTTTTTACTTTTACATTTTTACTCAGATCTGCTCAAGGTTTTGGACGAATGTGGTTTGAACATCGACAATGAACCACGACGACCTGAATTCAATGAACATTCAAAGGTTTTCAGTATAAAATTTAAATCTCACCTTTCATTTCAGAGCAAACATGGAAACAGTCGTGTCTGTGCCGCGGCTCGTCGTGTGCGTGTCCTTTATCCATCGAGTCCTTCACGACATCGACCGTGGCCCACACGTTTTAAATATTCCACATAATTTTACTCAAATTCACGGCTGTTTGACTTCATCATCTGGAGTTAGACGTTTGACTGGATTTTTACATTTATTTGGCTTTTCAAATGAGCAATTAATTGATCCATAATTAGTTTTTTTTTTTTTTTGCCCTAACTTTATTTTTATTTTTTTTATTCATTTATTTTTTATTATTATTATTATTATTATTATTATTATTATTATGTATTAGTAGTAGTAGTAGTAGTAGTATTTTTGTAATTATTTTATCTTATGTATTTATTTTTATTGAATTACACTAATATATCATCAGTCCCGTCAACTGAAATTTGGGGGCCCAGGGCAAAAAGCCTCACTTGGGCCCCCTTCTAATATATATGAATAGGAAGAGGATCCAGTTCTGGGCCCCTAAGACCCTGGGGTCCGGGGCAGCAGACTCCTCTGCCCCCCCCCTCCCCCTGGGTCAGTGGTTTAAATCTGCCCCCTGACCTCTGACCCCTGACCTCTGCCCCTTTATCCCCTGCACCACCTCCACAGACACGATCACATCTAAGAGCCGCGTTGTGTTGGACGATCGGCACAAACTCGACTGAACAGCTACGTTTTTAAGTTCGCCTCATTTTTATTAAAGGGGAGGTGCCTGTGCTAATGCTAATGCTAATATCTCACTATTCTCTGATCTGATCTAATGTTTCCTCGTCACAAACAGACCTGGAGCTGTGTTTTGTTTCATTCTCACATGTTTAACACAACCTGCAGATTTAGGCTGAGTTTTTCTCTCAAACTAAAAAAAAAAAAAATGCTCTGTTCCACCTTGTGATGTCATCAAGTGGTAGTTTTCAATTTAACATCTCCTTTTACCTTTAGTTCAGTCGAGATAAATAGCAATTCCAGAGCTGAAATTATCCAAATGATTCTAGAGATGAAGATGTATAGAGTTTAAAACACAGTGGAGCACTTCCTGTATTACCACTTGATGACATCACAAGGTGGAACAGAGTGAAAATAACTTAAAGAGCCCATATGACTCTGTTCTAATGTCGTTTCCTCGTCACAAACAGACCTGGAGTCGTGTTTAGTTTTTTTTTCTCATATGCAGATTTAGCCTGAGTTCTTCTCTCAAACTGAAAACACTCTGTTCCACCTTGTGATGTCATCACGTGGTGATACAGGAAGTGCTCCACTGTGTTTTTAAACTCCACACACCTTCATTTCTAGAATCATTTGGATCATTTCAACCACCTCTCTCGACTGAACTAAAGGTAAAAGTCGCTGTTAAACCAGTTGAAAACTACCACTTCGTGACATCACAAGGTGGAACAGTGGCTCAGTTGGTTCGTGAAGGTTTGTGGTTCAAATCCCGCCCTCGACATAAACATCACTGGTTGAGCGGACAGATCCAGTGACTCACAGGTTCACGGTGCGATTCCAGCTCCCACAGATGAACACTGTTGTTGTGTCCTTGGGCAAGACACTTCAACCCGCCTCGCCCCAGTGCCTGTGTGTCTGTGTGAACGTGTGAGCGGTTCCTTGACGTAAAGCGCTTCGAGCCTTGAAAGTGGAAAAGCTGTACAAAAATGACCATTTACCAAGCGCGAATCCAGATTTTTAATATAATATTTGGACGAAAACACAACATTTACTCATTTTTTTTAAAGAAAGTTGGATTCCTCAGCTGTGGGAGTCGTACAAGCGAACTCTGGCTATAATATTTTCCTCTTGGCATCTCAAAAAAGCAAAAAAACAGCGTAGCATCTGCCCAGATCTTGATCCCGACGCCGCCAGCTGAGTGACGGATGTGGCACAGGGGTCAGGTTCTGCTGTGGGACCTGCTCGTGTTGTGGAAATAAGAGCTCGCTGTGTGTTTGTGTGTGTTTGTGTGCGTTTGTGTGCGTTTGTGTGCGTTTCTCCAGCGCAGGTGTGGTCAAACTGTGTCAGGCGGCGAGGATCGGAAAGCCGGGCCCCTCCCTCCAGCTGAAGCTCCTGGCTGCAGCTCCGCGTGACCTGCCAAAACACACAGGGAGCCGCGGCAACAGTGAGCGCTCTGTGGCCGCTGATGGAGTGCTGTGGGATTAGAGCCTCGTCTGGAAAAGTGAGCTATGAAAGAGACAGGAGCGAGCCAGAGGGGCGAGACATCCATCAGGAACACGGAGATGCTGCACACATGTGTCTGATCTCATCCCAGCAGCGACGCAAAAAGGAATCCGGTTTGTAACTGAAGTAAAAGTACAGATACTCGAGCGAAACGATGCTCCTCACGTGAAAAATCCACTTAAAGTATGTGTTTCGTGCAGGTTTTGAGTCGTAAAGCTTCGAATGTGGTGATTTTGGTAAAGATTTGAACTGTCCTCAAGTACTGACGACCCACAGGGGGCGCTCATGAGGCCATAAGCCACTGTTGTGCTTTAACTGTGACAATGTGAACTTTTGGGGATTATATTGTAAAATTCAGTTTAAATGGGACAGAATTATAGTTTGTCTGTTCAAAGTTTAAATGTGAAGAAGAAAAACGATTTTTTTTTTTGGATTAAATGTGACGTCACCCACAGTTTAGCTCCAAATGAAGCTGATCGAGGTGAGAGCAGGTTCAGCGGCTAATTAGCGGCTCAGTTTCATATTTGGAATTCTGATCACGAGTATCATAGCAACCAAAGAGCCAATCAGGAGCGAGGCTGTTGAAGGTAACGCCCCTTCCCGTCTGCGCCATTGGATTAGCAAGGAGCGGGTGCTTAGCAACGCTGTCAATCAAAACTGTGGTTGCTAACTATTAATTAAAAAAAAAAACAAAAACAAACAAAAAAAAAAAAAAAAAGAAAGAAAAACTCAAAATAACAACAAAAAAAAAAACAACAACAACAAAAAAACCTCAATAAAAATAAATAAATAAATAAATAAATAAATACAAAATAACAAAAACTCCCACAAAATAAAAAATAAAATAAAGTAACTTAAAAAAAAACAAAAACTCAAAATCCTTATAATAATAAAAAATAAATAAATAAAAATAAAATAAAAAAAAAAAAATAAAAAAATTGAACCCCAGGATCATGTAGAGGCTTAATCTGAACATTTAAGACCAAAATGAGTCTGACAGCAGCAGGGACAGAGAGAGACACAGTTTTTACACAGAAAGTGAATTGGAGCCAGAGTTGATGAAGGAGGAAGTGCGACATGATCACTTCCTGTTTGTAACGAGGTGGCTAGCAGGTTAGCTCTGTCCATTTACATAAACAGTCTATGGCACCATCTGCCCACTGCATGATGGGATTTCAGTATTAATGTAGAAATAAGGTTTATTTATTTATTTACACTGATATTTGTCCTGTCCACAAACATTTGTGTTGTTAAATTATTATTATCAACACAGTTTTACCTTGATGAACATAACTGCAAACTGCCTACGTTATTACTCAGGTCTGTGGAGAGGCTGGCCCAGTTTCAAGATATTTTTGAGCAATAAAAACAGCTATAATGTCATAAAATGGTTTTATTTTGGCATTTTTGGTCGGTCAAAATGTTGCACAGTGGGGCTTTAACATCCCATTTGATATTAGGATGAAATTTTAAAGCAAATATGAAAACTAAGCACAAAAAACAGTGTATCTTCACTTTCAATGGTGGTGTTAAAAGAGTTTGATGGAGCGCGGTTCACTTTGCCCGTCCCTCGACCTTTGACCCTCACTGTATCACACCACCTCAGTGAAATGGATAGCATCATGTGAACCCTATAACACCCCGCTCCACTGCCGCGGGACGGCTCCGGGCGGCCATGATGGATTGGGCATTTTTTACTGGCCTGACAAAAGGTCACGGGGGTCACCCAAGGATGGACCTCCAATTTTACCGCACACCTTCACCAAACGCCGCAGCCCATTTTTCTCCTTCACTCTGGCCCGAGACCGGACTCCTGCGCTCGCTCTTTTGGCATCGATGTCAGTTACAAGGCTAATGATTTTTTAATTTGTTTGCAGTGAGCAGCAGAGAGAGGAAGGCACCGGATTGGACATAAACCCTGGGATTTATGTGTTTTACTTTCAACTGCTTGATTCTGTTAGCGCCTGGAGAGTATTCTGGGAACTTGTGGCTGGTTATGGACACAAATAGTCGTTTCAAACTATGCTCTTTTGGTCCTCGATTGGCGAAATTTGTCAGCTGCATTTGACCCGTCCCGTTAGTAATTCGATTGTCCGACCCAGCCCTGTTGCATTCTCACATATCACCACTAGATGCTGTCTACGCTACTGCTGTCTGACTGTGAGTTACAGACAGAAGGGTGACGGTTTTTCAGTGTGAAGTGAATTGGAGCCAATGGAGCACGGCTTATTTGGAACGCGGTTGCTAGCGGGTTAGCAAAATGGCTGCCTTCAAAGGGCCAGATGTAAAATAAATCCACTTACTTTTTAAACTTGTTAATTAACTTACCACGCTAACCAATCAGTTTGAGCTTAGCTAACGAGAAGCTAACGATTTAAAAGTATAAGACAACAGATGGGTTTTGAGAAAAGGTTTGATCTGAAAATAGGGAAAAATTGCCCCAAATTTGGACTTTTGTGAAAGCTGTAGGTCCCTGTCCGCCTCAGTCAGCTGTAGTACCAATGAACGGCCACTAGTCCAACTCGAGACAGCTCTAAGCAGCAGGACCCTCCAGTTATTTAACAGATCCATGGACATCCGTCGTAAAAACATCTTATAAACTCATCATGTTGAATAATTAGAACTCTCAGAATGCATGAATTAAGTGAACCGCTGCAAACTTGTTCTAATTTCACATTTTTCACATCGTAAAAACCTGGAACAGCTCCTAAAAATGTCTCTTTTTTGCAACAACCAACTGAGCTCAAACCTAAAGCTGATTCAACTGTAACTGCAGAACATCCAGAGTGTTTTTTCTAGTATTTTCAGTCAGTGAAGTCCTAAAACAAACAGTATATAGTGACAAACAGCTAGGCGCAATTTCGGTTCACCAATTTCCAAACCGCTCAACGAAACGCTTCAAAAACCTCGCCATTAGACACCTTTTGTTATGCCTATCGTTCACACAGATATTACAAGCCCCTCTCACTTTCCATCTAGTTTCCTGGCTTGTTTCTGTAATGGTTTGCCCCCTTCCGTAGCTGTGGCCTCCAATAGCTAGCTACCCTGTACTTAGAAACCAATTTAAGCTTGTAAACCCACTCACCCGTGAAACTTTAGGCTCCCGTCACGTCATCGCCGCACATATGTGTCTGCGGCGCGCTCGCCTCTGATTACATGTGGATTGCAAACAGATCTTTGTCTCTTTGCTCATTAACTTTGATTGCAAGGGCGAGCTAGCATGCGCGATTGACAAACGTGTAAGGAGCAAACAACAGGTCGTCATTGTCGTGAACTTTGCAATTCATGGGGAGCGAAGACGACGTCGGGGGGGGCGGCGGCGGCGGCGGCGGGAGAGGGCGTCGTGAGGGTATGGGGTATGTACAGAGAGGAGGCGGAGGTTGTAAATAAGTGGCTTTCAGAGGTGACAGCTAAATGCTCGCTCCAGTCAGAGGTGAGAGTGGGAGAATAGCAGGAGAACGGGACTGGAAAATGGGGTGAGTAGAGACGAGAAGAGGTGTGTTCAAGAGACATCGAAAAGTATGTAGGTTGAGATGGAGCCGGACGCGGGATTTTTAACCGAGGTCTGATTGATCTCCTCAAAAAACAGACGTGGAGTTGTGTTTTTATTCACCATTGCACAATAAAGTTATTTTCTATTTAACTTTGCAGTTTTTTTTTTAACTAAAAATCGCTGAATTTTCACGTTTACCGTTGAAATACTGAAGAGATGTGTGAAAAGGCGCCGGGTGAGGCACGTAGTTACCCTGCCTCATGTTAGGGGGCGCTCGTGAGCCCAGGGATTCTTGTAACTCCCGCAGAATAGTGACAGTAAACTACACATTTAGAGTTAGCAAGTCAAGTTTAGCAATTCACTTGGAGCTAAAGGAGCTAAAGTAACTAAAGGAACTGAAGGAGCTAAAGGAACTAAAGGAGCTAAAGGAGCTAAAGGAGCTAAAGGAGCTAAAGGAGCTAAAGGAACTAAAGGAGCTAAAGGAGCTAAAGGAACTAAAGGAGCTAAATGGTTTGCTCCAGACGACGGGACAAAGACTCGCTCTTTTCAAACACAGACGTACAAAATGGTAAGAAATTTAATGACTTCACGGAAAAGGGGAAACAGAATAAGGATAAAAAACAAAATAAAACCAGCTTTTTTATTTCATACTATTAGAGATATTTCATACGGACTTAGGGACTTTTACTTTGAAATTCTTTTTTATTCTGGCCCCAAGTCACTGGGAGAGAAACTGACCCGGGTCAAATGTTCTGACTCCTGTTTATATGTTTGTAAATGTGATTGTGCCTCATGAACCTCACGTCGCTGTTTGAGTAACACTTTATTATTCGTCTGTACATCTCCAAAGCTCAATAACACCAACTTTTACCTTGCGGCGTGTCTCGAGTCGTCGGTTTCACGCTTTGTCGGCTGCATTTGAAGGACACTTACGTCACTTCTGGCGCGATAAGTCCCGTCCCATTTCATGAACCGAAAATGTGCCCTGCGTTTCCACGGAGATCGGCCGTGAACGAAGCCTCCGAGCCGACTTCACGCACTTTTATATCACTTCTTCTACAGGAGAAGTTCTGTAATACTCGCTACAATTGGGAAGAAATCAACTGGAACGTTATATTTGTCTGTTGATATTCAAAGGGAAAGATGAATTCCTCACTTTGTTCAGTCTAAACAGAAATAAACACTTGCGACGACGACACCTCGACTCTTCTTCTATGAAAAAGTAAAGTCTCCTGGATGAGTCTGTGCACACGAGCAGATTCTTACTGTAGCAGCAGACGACGTGAAGCTCGGGTTTGAAAGACGTGACCTTTGAACAGGAGTCAACGCCGTGAGGATAAATGATGCTGTGAAATGTGACTCACTATAGACTTCTTCACATCGTCAGACGTTGAATCTGTTTGACATCTCCTTTAAGAAACTGTTAAAATGATCGGTTTATGTCAGGGGAAAAAAAATCAGCGGCATATGTTCTCAGCAGTGGAGACACAAAAAAACAGCAGAACCACACGCCACCTCAGCCTCTTACATACGGTTTATGTAAATGGACACGACTAACCTGCTAGTGCACTTCAGCTCCATCGACTCTGGCTCCAATTCACTTTCTATTGAAAAAAAACATGTTCCCTCTGTGTAACTGCTGCT
The DNA here is from genome assembly GCA_019594935.1 of Periophthalmus modestus. Classification (NCBI taxonomy): domain Eukaryota; kingdom Metazoa; phylum Chordata; class Actinopteri; order Gobiiformes; family Gobiidae; genus Periophthalmus; species Periophthalmus modestus. Next base: position 31,375,825 of record JAIEZT010001318.1, read on the forward strand.
GTCAGACTCATCATTTTGGTCTTAAACGTTCGTATTAACCGTCTCAGCATGATCCTGGGATTCTTTTTTTTTTTTTTGTCATTTTGAGGGTTTTTTTTTTAGGCTATTTTTGTTTTGTTTTGGTTTGTTATTTTGAGTTTTCTTTTTTATTCTTTTTTTTAAAAGTTATTTTCAGGGTTGTTTTTTTTTCTTTTTTTAAAATTAATTTTTCTTGTTATTTATTTATTTATTTATTTTTTTTGAGTTATTTTGACTTTCTTTTTTTTTTCCCTTGTTATATTTTTTTTTGGGTGGGGGGGACCTGAACACTGTTCAGATTCTGACTTCACCCTATTTTCCAGACGATAAGTTTCTCTGGAGTATAAGTCGCACCAGCAAAAAATGCAGAATAATTAAGAAAAAAAAAAACATGTCGCACTGGACGATAAGTCACATTTTTGGGGAAATTTATTTTACAAAATCCAAGACCGAGAACAGACATTTTATCTTTAAAGTCGAGTTTTAATAATAATAATACATGTATTTTCGTGTTGTTGTCGCCTCGTTGTTCAGACTAAGCAGGAGGAGATTTCTTCCATTACAAATATACTCTGTAGTTCATGGATATATAGTTTAAAACTTCACAAAAGCGTAAATATAAAACCGACACTGATGCTGTTGCTGTTCATTCTTTTCCTCGGCTGCTGTTCGTTGGCTTCACATTTTACAAACAAAAGTGCAAATAAATTAGCGCTTTATAAATGACAAGATTTAAAAGTTTCCATTTCCAAGAAACATCAAGTTTTCCAACAACAACTTTTTTCCATGTCCTGAGCTGCTCCTTAAACTTGCTCCAACTTCAACACAAAATATTGTTTGGAGATATGGAAAATCTGTGGAATAACAGGTTTTATCAGAGTCGATCTGCTGTTGATTATTTTCCATATTTGAGAAATAAATCCTCGGTTTGGGGGATTGTCTGTGATCCACTGTTTTATTACATTATGATAAAGTTAAAGACGTGTTGTTTTTCCAAATCAAAAGTCCACACCTTAAGTTTGTTTTTGTATTTTCTTTGAGCCGAAGATCCGTCGATTTCGATTCTCACTTCTCCATCTACGGACTTTATAATGTATGTTCTCTTAAAGGGGAGTAATCACAACAGAGGGACTTTAAACCAATCAGGACGGAGCTCGACTAATAGAAAAGGGCTTAAAGGGATAGTGCGGAGTTTATAAATGGGCAGGGTTACTTCTGTATAATTAAAGTGTTTCCTAAAGCGAAGAATCGTCCTGGTGCTTTAAGAATCATTTATAAAACAGACGAGGAGACGGATTTACTGACCTCCAGACAGATGTTAATGAGGCAAACGGAAATGAACGAGTTTGTGCTACATCCAAAACACCAAAATACGAACGTTTAACATCCGAACGATTTAAAGTGATGCATTAAAGGAGGTCAAAGGTCATGATGTGTTTCCATTGAAGGGCTTCAGTCATAATATATTTCCAGTTTAGGGCTTTGCTGCCTGGTTTTCTCTGGAAGGTTCTGAAGGTTCTGCAGAACAGCTTCAACTGTATCTACTGTATCTCCATGGAGACAAGCCACCAGGCCAAGTTACACCTCAGATCTGTGGAAAGGCGACCCCGTTCACAGTAAAAATGTGATTTTCAAGGTTTATCTGAGCAATAACAGACGTGTAACTGAACAAATCCAGGGTAAGTTAATGCCGTACTATAGTAAAAGTCGAAGTTACATCCGTCAACTGGACAAAACTTCGTAGGAGTGAAGAAGCTTCTTCACTTCAGAATTGCAAAAGTCAAACTAGTTTACTCCGATTTGGACGACTGAGGGATCACACAGACATCTGAATGCCATACTGTGGAATATTCCAGTCAAACTAATAATTATCCATAGACGAACCTCCGCTAAAGTTATTTCAGTCAAAAAAAGACGCAGATTTTATGTTTTTAGCTGTGTTCAGTTTCAAAAGGTCTATTAACTCTATAGCGTCGGACAGTATCTCCGCCGATAAACTTTCCATCACCGTAACTCCGCAACAACTGTGCTTCATGTAAATTCAAACTGCGTCTCAAAGCAGAGACACAAGGCTCTTTAAATATGTCAATGTTATTACATAATGTGCTTATGTCGCCCTGGATGTGACCAATCAGAGCGCAGGAGCCGCCACCGGGATCCTCCCAGTCAGTTATTTGATGCGTCAAAGGAAAAATAAGGATGGTAAAGGTGTAAAATAAAGGAAGTTGTGTGAAAAAAGGCAAAAGTACAAGCTGATACTTCCTTTGACATGGTTTTTATGGTGAAAAAAGAAGAAAAAAAAAAGTCTAGGTGAGATATAATGGTCGATAACAGGAGTGTCAGACACATTTTCACCGAGGGCCCCATCACCAAAATGGCTGCTCTCAAAGGGCCAGCAGTAAAATAAATCTAACTTTTTAAACTTGTTAATTAACTGTTTCTGTATTTATTACCTATTCAAGTCACAAATATTACACATGCATTTGTCTAGATGTAAAAATATGGCTGTGTAACTGTGTATCTCCTGATAAAATGACATTTTAAGACCATCATACATTTAAATTTACCCTGTCGAGGGCCACATTAAATGACGTGGAGGGCCACATTTGGCCCAGGGGCCTTGAGTTTGACACATGTGGTGTTTAATGTGCTCAGTCCTTAAAGGGTTAAAGAGCTCTACATGATCCTGGGGTTTTTATTTCACTTTTGTGTCTGTAAATCAACATATGAACATGAATAACAGACACATCAGGTCCTTCTTTCCCCGACGTCGCTCCTGTTAGCGCTGGAAAGGGCTAAACCAGCGTGTGCGAGCGGGAAGGGGCGTTACCTTCAACAACCTTGCTCCTGATTGGCTCTTTGGTTGCTACGATACTCGTTGTCTGAACTCTGCTGCAGATCTGCTCCTGTAAAACCTCGATGAGATTCCAAGCTCTACAAACGTCGTCACCCTGGCTCAGTCCACTTCTTTACACAGTCTGTAAATGTCGTCAGGTATTTTCTATCAGTGCAGCTCCACACGAGAGAGGAGAGCAGCGTGGAGAGCAGCGTGGAGGAGTACGAGGACGTGTGGACGAGGAGATAACACTTATGATTAAAGCCAGTTCTTATCTGGAGCTCCTCTCACTCAGGTCTGTGTGACCCCCATGAAGAGAGGATTTTAAACAGTCAGCATTGTCGGAGTTTGGCTGAAGTTTCTTGAGTAAAACGCCACGCAAACGAGAAGAAAACCACCTCACAAACACATACATTAAGAAACATGATAAAATCTGTCACAGGCACATCCCAGGACTCTCTTCTGTCGTTTCCTGAGAGTTTGTTGCATCTTTGTTCACTTTACTTTGTGGAACTCATTAAACCTTCTGACTTTATGCTCAGTCTCTTGTTCCTCTTTGACGCTTGCACCAGAAACGAATCGTCCATCGTCCTATAGAACACGGTGAGTTCGCCTGAAGCGCCGCCGTCCTTCAGGCGTACCTGCTTCTACGGCGTCTCTACAATCATTTATTTACAGTTCTGAATAAAAACTGCATTCTTATCATAAAATGCTTTCTATGTTCCGCTGAAGCCGTTGTACTTTCAGCGAAGAGTTACCGTGTTTTCTATAGTGTGTAAGAAAAAAAACTTCTCCTGTTGATGTCAAAACTAAACCGGAGCAATGAGCAGCAACACCAATCATCTCAAGTAACCTGTTTTTTCTTTTAAGGTTTCCGTATGTCGGTTATGAAAGATTTACCATGAAAAAACATATATCTATATTTAATGCATGAACTTTTACATCGCTCGCCCTGGTGCGCTGAGCCGTTTACGCTGAGGCAGAAGAATCGTGTGGCCTTTGTCCAATTATGACGGAGCTTTAAAAATGTATGGAAATGTGCTCGGACTGAGAGGGAGGGGGCTTTTTTTTTAGTATAAATTCAAACCAAAGGATAATGAGGTTTTATTGTTAGAATGCAGCGGCGAGGGACGACTCACAAAAGTATTTAGTGTGTTTTATTATTAATAAGAGACAAAACACGGAGTATGGTATGCAAAGTTATGAATAAAGAATGAGGTCTGATGGCAACACTAATGGTAATTCACTGTAGCAACTTCTTATGGAGTTTAGTTCGTTGCAGGTCAAGTGGAAAAGTCCAGACTTAAAGCAAAGAAAAAATAAGTTTATACGAGTTTTTATTTAAACTGATATTATAGACGCAGACGACCAGGCAAAAGTTTGGACAAACCCTCTGATTCAATGTATTTTTTTCTTTATTTTTACTATTTTCTGCAGTTTTGCATTTGGCTAAAGGACTGTAGACCATTGTGTTCTGCGTCCTGATTGGCTGAGGGACTGTAGACCATTGTGTTCTGCGTCCTGATTGGCTGAGGGACTGTAGACCATTGTGTTCTGCGTCCTGATTGGCTGAGGGACTGTAGACCATTGTGTTCTGCGTCCTGATTGGCTGAGGGACTGTAGACCTTTGTGTTCTGCGTCCTGATTGGCTGAGGGACTGTAGACCATGTGTGTTCTGCGTCCTGATTGGCCTGAGGGACTGTAGACCATTGTGTTCTGCGTCCTGACTGTAGACCATTGTGTCTGCGTCCTGATTGGCCGAGGGACTGTAGACCATTGTGTTCTGCGTCCTGATTGGGCCTGAGCTGAGGGACTGTCTGCGTCCTGATTGGCGAGGGACTGTAGACCATTGTGTTCTGCGTCCTGATTGGCGAGAGGGACTGTAGACCATTGTGCCTGATTCTGGACTGTAGACCATTGATGCGCCTGATTGCTGAGGGACTGTAGACCATTGTGTTCTGCGTCCTGATTGGCCGAGGGACTGTAGACCACTGTGTTCTGCTCTGATTGGCCGAGGGACTGTATGACGTGGTGTGTTCTGCGTCCTGATTGGCGATGGAAAAGCTGACCATTGTTTGGTCTCCTCCGTGTCTCCTGTGTTGAATGTGTCAGACTGTTTTTATCTCTTCCTGATTGTGACATTTTGTGTAATAATGTATGATGCGGTTTTAGTCCTGGTCTAGTTTCGATGGTAAAAGCTGCACATGTTGGTTTGATCTGTGTTGCGTGTTGCTGTTTTTATCTCTTCCTGATCGTACATTTTGTGTAATAAGTTCATTTCACATCATTTTTCGCTCATATGGATCTCGATGCAGAATGATAATTACATAAATAACAATTGTGTAAGTTAAATTTACTAGAAAACCGACCCTCAAACCTCTACAAGAGCCGGAAAGTCACGTTTAGTGCAGTTTTCTCTTCGTATTTAAGCATTAATATAAAGCTTTGTGTGTATTATTTAGGAAACAGAACGACCAAATCAAAATATCGACCTGTCTACGTCTAATAACGACAGTCCTGAAGGTTCAGCTCCATGAATAAGATCTAAACTTCTCTAATTTTACTCCAAAATGTCTCCACACTCTGCATTGAATATGTCAGAGTTAGAGTTATTAAACTGTTATCGGTTAAATACTAATGTCCGTCCAAAGTCTGCTCGCCTGCCCACAGACGTCGCAGCAGGCTCCCGCTCAAAGCTGTAAACGCTCGGCACGAAACGCCATCGAAAACTGCAGGACTTAACCAGCAACATACATCTGATCCACCTACTATGTTTGCTTTAAGTGACAGTATGGGGTTTTTGAGTGTGTTCCAACAGTGAGATAAAGGCTTGGCTTATGGTAATGACTGCGTCTGTGAGCCAGCTTTATAATCTTAAACAGCCCCTGACAGACATCGCCGAGTGTGTGCGGGGCCGGCCTACACAAGCACACCCCACGCCCTCAGCTATGTCCACAACTTTTTATTTCTCGTCTGCACTTCTGCTCGTTGGCATAATTTACCGGCGTTTTATGCAGTGAGTCCTGTAGGTCGTCCAGAGTTTAACACCTCCGGTTTTAATGGCTCTGCGACAACTTGGAGCACTTTAACTCTGGCTTTGTTTGCAGAGTTCACTGTGTCCTCTTCTTTTCTTTTCTCTCTCGGATTGTTAAAAATTAAGCTTGAAAAAGTGCTTTATCTTAGTGGTAGTTGTGAAATATAAACAGAACATTAAAAACGGGAACGCTAACAGCAACAGCAATCTCTACAAATATGTTTTATGAAGTGAGCATTTGGATAAAGTTCTTCCAAACTGAATTATACATCCATCTTCTTCTGCTGTTTTCTCCAGGTCGAGGTCGTGGAGGATCCTGAGGTGCTCCCAGGACAGTCGAGAGACATAGTCCCTCCAGCGTCTTCCCTGGAGCCTCCTCCCAGTGAGACATGAACATCTGTCCAGGGAGAGGTCCAAGAGGAAGGAGCCACCTCAGCTGCTCCTCTCCACGTGAAAGAGCAGCGGCTCTACTCCGAGCTCCTCACCCTGTCTCTGAGGGAGCGCCCGGCCACCTGCGGAGGAGACTCATCGACCGATTGTATCTGCGATCTTCTTCTTTCAGTCATTACTCAGAGCTCATGATCATAGATGAGGACCAGAGATCTGGACCAGGACTAAACCAGGACAAAACCAGGACTAAAGCAGGACTAAAGCAGGACTAAAGCAGGACTAAAGCAGAACTAAACCAGAACTAAACCAGGACTAAACCAGGACTAAACCTAAACCAGGACTAAACAAGAACTAAACCAGGACTAAACCAGGACTAAACCAGAACTAAACAAGAACTAAACCAGGACTAAACCAGGACTAAAGCAGGACTAAAGCAGGACTAAACCAGAACTAAACCAGGACTAAACCAGAACTAAATCAGGACTAAAGCAGGACTAAGGCAGGACTAAGGCAGGACTAAAGCAGGACTAAACCGGGACTAAACCGGGACTAAACCAGGACTAAACCGGGACTAAAACCGGGACTAAACCGGGACGAAACCGGAACTAAACCAGAACTAAACAAGAACTAAACCAGGACTAAACCAGGACTAAAGCAGGACTAAACCGGGACTAAAGCGGGACTAAACCGGGACTAAACTGGGACTAAACCGTACGAAACCGGGACTAAACCAGGACTAAACCAGGTCTAAATCAGGACTAAGCCAGGACTAAACCAGGACTAAGACAGGACTAAACCAGGACTAAAGCAGGTCTAAACCAGGACTAAACCGGAACTAAACCAGGACTAAAGCGGGACTAAACCGGGACTAAAGCAGGACTAAACCAGGACTAAAGCAGGTCTAAACCGGAATTAACCGGGACTAAACCGGGACTAAAGCAGGTCTAAACCAGGACCTAAACCAGGACTAAACCAGGACTAAACCGGGGACTAAACCGGGACTAAACCGGGACTAAACCAGGGACTAAACCGTACCAGGAAACCGGGACTAAACCAGGACTAAACCAGGTCTAAATCAGGACTAAACCAGGACTAAACCAGGACTAAAGCAGGACTAAACCAGGACTAAAGCAGGTCTAAACCAGGACTAAACCGGAACTAAACCGGGACTAAACCAGGACTAAACTAGGACTAAAGCAGGACTAAACCAGGACTAAAGCAGGACTAAACCAGGTCTAAAGCAGGACTAAACCAGGACTAAACCAGAACTAAACCAGATTTAAACCTGGATTAAACTAGGACCAAACCAGGGCTAAACCAAGACTAACCCTCTACATGATCCTGGGGTTTTTATTTCACTTTTGTGTCTGTAAATCACTATATGAACATTAATAACAGACACATCAGGTCCTTCTTTCCCCGAGGTCACTCCCGTTAGCGTTAGCAACCTTAAATGTAACAGGACACCAACTGACAACCACTGAGGCCAATTTGTGTAGCCAAAACGTGACCTCGCCATCACCCAAGCAGAATAACAGACTATACGGCAGATAAAGCCACAGCTCCACTGGTTTTTTAAACTCGCACAACTTTCGTGAGTAGTCTGAGAGACGAGGTGAAGATATTGAAAACGCATCGAGCAGCGGCCATTCATTACACCACAGACGGGAGCTGCAGGAGAGATCACGGTAGGTTTGTGGAAGTCCTCCATCATCAGCGCGACCACATGGAACACCCCGGCTCACGTGGGGCTGTACAAAGCGTCTGTGCACAAGTTTGGACATAACCTGAGATTGTAAACTCATTAAGAATAAATCTGTTCGTGCCACAATGTGAATAAACGTGAACATCTCCAAAGCTCAAAATGCTCTGTTCCACCTTGTGATGTCATAAAACTTAAAAATCATCAACTCCACGACTGAAATGATCCAAATGCTTCTAGAAATGAAGGTGTGTGGAGTTTAAAAACACAGTGGAGCACTTCCTGTATGACCACACGATGACATCACAAGGTGGAACAGAGTGTTTTCGGTTTGAGAGAAGAACTCAGCCTAAATCTGCAGGTTTCTGTGTTAAATGTGTGAATGAAACAAAAGACTCATTTACAGTATAAGATGAGTGGACTTGTGGAGGTGAAGACGAGAGTTGATTGGCAGTTTGGCTTCTTGAAATTAGTGATAAAAGAATTACTCAAACATACAAACTTTGGACGGTGAACGAGAAGGAAACGACTGGACTAGAACATGGTTAAAAGCTCTAAAAAGTCCATGTTGGAGAAAAGGTCTGATTTAACCCTGGAGAAATCAAGGACCTTTTTCTTCTCTGGAAAATTCTGAACATTTCATTAAATCACTGCTATAAGTTCAGCACTGAAATATCCACTGTTTCAATTTTAACCCTTTATTCCCTAGGATCAGGGCCAAATTTGACCCATTGGGCTTGCTAATTTATCTGAAAATAATATAAAATGTATTTCTAGACATTCTGCAAGCTGTTACTGAAAAGATTAACAAAAAAACCCACAATTTTACCAGCCGTTGGTTTGCAGAGAAGACAATTTTGTTTGGGTCGTTTTCCATCTTGTCACTACCACTCTGGCTCATTTTAGTTTAATATTCATCCACTAGGTGTCGCTATGCAGGGGCCAGAAGTGGCACTCTGGGCTTTTTGATTCTTTTCAATTGAAATTTGCCTTTTTTTTTTTTGTTTGTTTGTTCACTTTTTTGGTAACAGCAATAAACTGCAGCCAAATTTGACCCATTGGGATCTCCAGGGTTAAGTCGTTAAGGTGTTGCTAAGTTGCTAAGTCTTATAACAAAGGCCGTTTGAGCTTTGACATCAGAACTTGAGCTGGTCTAAGAACTTTAAACACAAGGAGAAGCTGAAATCTATGAGAAAAAACAAAAATCTCATTGAAAAGGGTGGTGTAGGTAGCTAACAACCCCACCACCTTTAGCTAACAACCAATGTAATTCAGAACATGCAAATTCTGACAGTCAAAGTCCATAATAAGCGCCTTGAAAGTGGACCCGTAGTGCGCGTTTGAAAATGTATGAAGCGAGCTGCATACGGAATAAGTCATTGATTTTACCGTTTGCACTTCAGACGCATCAAACATTAATCCCTGACACCTACACAAACAGTTTGGCCTTCAAAACTACGCCGCAAAGTGGTTTACTATTGAACCAATCCACAGGGGATCGTCATTAAAACATTTCATTATTTTTCTTCCTTTCAGAAATATTGCCACTCTTACAGCATCCTGTATTAGCAAAAAGGGCGGTTTCTTTAGCGCTGCCAGAGCAAAAGACAAAGTTAAATCTGTGAACTGGACGAATCGTTGTAGGACTGGAGACTTTTTGCTGCTCGTGTTTCAGTTTTGGTCAGATTACTGCTGGACGCTGCCTTAAATCTGTCTGAAGGGAGGAGATAATGACACTGAAACTATAAACAGCTGTTGTCTCCAGTTTCAGCCCTACACAACCTTTAATGGCCTTACTATTGTTCTCTTGTTTCCTTTGTTTGCTTTGGGTCTGAGGATGGAATTGTACATCGGTGAGAGATGACGGGTCAAATTTGGCTGCAGTTAACTAATGCTATCCAAAATGAACAAACAAAGAAAAAGAAAAAAAGTCAAATTTCAATAAAAAAAATTCAAAAAGCCCAGAGTGCCACTTCTGGCCCCTTTATAGAGACACCTAGTGGAGGAATATTGAACTAAAATGAGCCAGAGTGCTACTGACAAGATGGTTTTGTTGGTAAAATTGTGTTTTTTTTGTTAATCTTTTTAGTAATGGCTTGCAGAATGTCTAGAAGTACGTTTTATATTCTTTTTGGATAAATTAGTGAGCCCAATGGGTCAAATTTGGCCCTGATCCTCAATTAGGGAATAAAGGGTTAAAATTGCAAAGTGGATATGAACTTACAGCAGTAATTTAATGCAATGTTCACAATTTTCCAAAGAAGAAAAGGATTCTCGTGTTCTCCAGGGTTAAGGAAGGATTGTCAAAGCGCTACCAGCTTTAGCGCTACCAGCTAACACCCTGCCAACTTTGCTCCTCTTTTTGCTAGCTGCGCACATCAGCGAGACTTGACTTAACGTTCATTCTTCCTCAGCCTCTGCCCCCTTAAGGCGCAGTAAGGCAATCTCGTGGAAGTCACTGATCAAAAGTAGCAGGAGCCATGCCCGGCGGTTCTCCTGCTTCCCCAACATGAGAGAAGACGGTGATGTAGAGTCGAGGTACGCGGCGAGGGGTCGGGAACGGAACCCACACACCCACTACCTGTCAAACGCAAGTACAGCTGGGATACATCACAGCGGATGATGGCTAGACTCAGATACGGTGGATAAAAGGAAGTACGAAATAAAACCACAAATACACGGAGACGGTGGAGGAAAGTATGTGATATAGGAACCTAGATCAAGAAGGTGGGGCGCCTTGAAAAGCCGTCATAGGTGAATTATTGAAGACAAGATCGCGCTGCCTACACGCGCTCGCATACAGTACAGCCGCGTCAAAGCTAGCTACAGTTGTGGAGCAGCGCGCTAGGCTAACGCTGGAGAAATTCACCCGTAATGAGGGAATTTTTGACTTGGTGTAAAAATATTCGTACCCAGTTTGGTGAAAAGTGTCATTTAAATCGTCGGTGCGCTGCCTGCTTCTGTCTCAAAGTAAATCTGATGTAGCGGAGTGTTAGCTTAATAACAGAAGTGCTAACGCAGGGTCTTTGTAATGTGCAGTAGAGTATGCGAGTGAGAGGCGTATGTCAGACGAGCCTGTTTCTTTCATTAGATCAGGTCTTGGCTTTGACCTGAGTTAAATCTCGGGTCTGTAGTCACTCAAATGTAACAAATGGTATTTTTACAACTGTCTAGAGCGATCCCACAAATTGCTCCAGAAATAACTATACGCCAAAGACATCAGGATAACGATACAGGATTATCAATGGAGTCTTCACAGAGCCGTCCCACAGAAGCCCATTATATCACTTTGCATCACTTTTCGATGAGATTTCTTTGTTGAACAGAACAGCCGGTGCAGATATTATGCATAATTCTCAGCGTGTATTAAACTGATTTTTCTTGTTTGCGATAAAATCTCATTTATACGTGTTTCTTCAGCCTGGCACCTCTATCCCGTTGTGAATGTGAGTGCGCCATGCTAACTCAATAACAAAGCGAGACCAGTGCGATATGCAGTGGAGTATGACGGCCAGCGCTGCTTGTCAGGCTGCCTTTTGCTTTCATTACTCTGAACCAGGCTGGACCGGGCCCTATATAAATGGCTTTATACTCAGCCATATACTCTCAAGGGCAATGTTAGGTAAATGATTTACCTCCGTGCTATTGTTTTTGCTTGATATTTTCTGCCCGTGTGTCAGAGTGCGCTTTGTGCTCCAATGTGACATGATTTCTTGCTCACAAAGCATGTATAATGCATATACCAAATTATATGGTACATGTTTGTCTGCTATTTCCCTGCTTTCCAGCCAATGTTTGCATTTGAATGCACAGGCGCTGGCACTCCAATGCTTTATTTGGCTTCATATAAGACCAATTTCAGCCAGATTTATGACTTCTGGAGTTGGCTTATTTCATCGAATCCCCAGACAGGACACAACTCACGGCAGTTGTGTGCGTGCCATACCTGCTCTGTGTTCACATGCAGCGGGCGCGCCGTTACCGCTGTGCCAGGGGAGTTATAAGGAGAGCCCCCCTCTCCCATATTTCCAACAGCCTGTGCTTATTTAGGCCTTTCTGCATCCACCAGTCTCAGAAAAAAACGCCTTAGGCAACTTTTATTACACCTTCTCTCAATTACAGTGTCGTCATAAAACAACATACATTTAATCACATCCGCGCTAACATGATGAAGTCGTCCATCACGGAGCGAGGCAGGACTTAACAAAGGAATCACACTGAACACGCATTAGATACGTGTCAATAAAGAAGATATAGCCCCGCTCCGCTCACCGTGGATCACTGTCGACCAAAGGAGATGGCACGTTCCATAACTTAGCTAACTGTAGAGGAGACAGCGGCGGGTTCCCCAGGGAGAGCGCAGCGAGCTGGGGGAGGTGGGTCAGCTCCACACGCCCCCACAGGGAGATTCATGGGCTTTAAGGAAACACTCACAATCCATGTTGGGAATACAAAGAATATTAGAGAATTCCCCGTGGTGTGAGATCCCGGAGACAAAGAGTAAGTCTGTACAGTAGGAGCGCCGGGATTCATTGTGACTACTTTTCCCACTGGGATGAAGGATGTGTCAGGAGAACGCCTTTGACACCAGTGCGACGTGACATACACCACGGCGGGCGAAAAGATAACGCCGAGCATTTATTTCTGCCAGCGATTTTTTTTCTCCCATAGCGACGGACCACGGCGCTCAATCGTTTAAAGGTCCTGTATCACACAAAAGTGACTCCTGTGAACTTTAAGCCTGTTTCCTCCTGTCAAAAACAGACCTGGAGTTGTGTTTTGTTTCATTCACATGTTTGAGTCACACTTTATTATTTGTCTGTAACATCTCCACAGCTCAAAACGCTCTGTTCCACCTTGTGATGTCATGAAGTGGTAGTTTTCAAGTTAACTCCTCCTACTTTTACCTTTACTTCAGTCGAGATAAGTGGCAATTCCAGGACTGAAATGATCCAAATGATTCTAGAAATGAAGGTGTGTGGAGTTTAAAAACACAGTGGAGCACTTCCTGTATCACCACATGATGACATCACAAGGTGGAACAGCGTGAACTCAGCCTAAATGTGCAGGGTTTGTGTGTTAAACATGTTGTGTGTATATATAAATGAACATAGCTAACCTGCTAGCCGCCGCGTTTCAAACAGGAAGTGATCATGGGCGCACTCCATCGACTCTGGCTTCAATTCACTTTCTGTTGAAAAAACTGTGACTCAGACTCGTCCTTTTGGTCTTAAATGTTCGTATTAACCCTCTACATGATCCTGTTTTTTTTTTAATTTCACGTCTGTGTCTGTAAATCAACAGATGAACATTAACAGACACATCAGGTCCTTCTTTCCCCGACGTCACTCCTGTTAGCGTTAGCAACAGGTTTGATTGACAGTGTTGCTAAGCGCCCGCTCCCTGCTAAACCAGCGATGTGGGCGGGAAGGGGTGTTACCTTCAACAGCCTCGCTCCTGATTGGCTCTTTGGTTGCTATGACACTCATGGTTGAAATTACAAATATAAAACTCAGCTCCAGATTAGCCGCTGTACCTGCTCCAGCCTCGTTGAGCTTCATTTGGAGCTGAAAATAGCGTAATCAGAGGCAGTTTATGTCCTGAGCGTCAGGCAGAGACACTAATAGTTGGATTGAAAAGTCTTTTTTCAGTTTTTCCCGTTAATGAATCTGTTATTTGTCAGATGTGAAATTAGTAAGCGACCCGGCACTTGGCCTTTCTGAAGCAATTACAGAAGCTTTGACTTAAACGGCGGGATAGGTCACTGCTCATTAACAATACCTACATTAACATACGGCTTTATAAAGAGCAGGCTTTGGAGAAATATTTACAATATCGGAAAGAACGCACACGGATCGGAAAGAACGCACACGAGGAAAACAGCCAGACAATCAGGGCTCATTATCGTATTTCAAAATAACCTCAAAATTACACTTAAACAGTACGACGTGGTTTTATTTGACCTTAAATTCATTAGAACTGCATTGTGGAACGTTTCGGTACTTGACTCCACATAGAAGTTATTGTTTTTTTCCTGAAATGTTCCACAGTATGGCATTTAATCTATCATCTGGTCAAGTTACAGGTCAGATCTGTGGAGCAGCGGGCCCACGCACGGAAATAATGCAGGTTTTTGTGGTGGTTTTGAGAAATAAAAACACTTTTTCGTACACTTGAATAAATACAATGCTGTACTGTGGAATATCCAAGGCAAAGCAATAACATCACCATGGAGACCAGCAGACGGCAGGTCCTCCATCAGAAAAGTTACACAGTGCAGCTTTAACATGCAGTCTCCCAATCAAATAAATAGCAGAAACATTTTTTTAAATTTTGTTTTCGTTTTTCTTGTATTTTATGTCATTTTTATTGTATTTTCTTTTCTTTCTATATTATTATTATTATTCTTATTGTATTTTTATTTCATTTTTTTATTTTATTTTTTTTTTTTCTAATTATTTTTTATTTTTTGAATATATAAAATTTATTTTAGAATTTTTTTTTGTTTATTATTATTTTATTTGATTATCATTATCATTAACGACATGTATTATTATTATTATTATTATTATTATTAATAAATTATTAATTGTATCTTCATTTTAAAAAAAATTATTTTTAGTGTTTTTTTTTTCTATCCTCTTTATTTTGAAAGATGTTGCCTACTGTATCTGTCAGGAGGTTTTTACTTTTCAGGACCCCATTGGCTTTGGAAACTACGACATGTCCCGTCTAAACTACAATTATCCTCCAAATGTTTGTGTAAATAAATAATGATAATTCAGTCTGACGGTGGTGCGTGTGCAGGCCTTGGATTCACGTGAGATCCTGGAGTTTTCATCGACTCGTTAATCCACATCAAGGTTTAACATCACCGTCGGCAGCAACATTAATCCAAAAGGTGTTTTTACTGAAAACACAGTCACATATTTAAGTTCATGTAGTAAGTTTAATTTAAAATAACAAAACGACAGATTTTTTCTACAGCGTTATTTCTACATCTGCAACAACGAGAAATGAACATTAATAACAGACAAATCAGGTCCTTCTTTCCCCGAGGTCGCTCCTGCTAGCGTTAGCAACAGGTTTGATTGACAGCGTTGCTAAGCGAAGGAAGAGGTGTTACCTTCAACAGCCTCGCTCCTGATTGGCTCTTCAGTCGCTATGATACTCAGGTTGGCTGAAACTCACAGGGTGGCAGGGCACTCCCTCAGAGACAGGGTTTGGAGCTCGGAGTAGAGCCGCTGCTCCTTCACATTGAGGTGGCTCGGGCATCTGTTCCGGTTGCCACTTGGACACATCCCTAGGGAGGAGTTCTGGGCATGTCCCACCGGGAGGAGGCCCCAGGGAAGACCCAGGACACAGTGGAGGCACGATGTCTCTCGGTTGGCCTTGGGGAGGAGCTGGAGGACGTGTCTGGGGTGGGGGAAGTCTGGGAGTCCCTGCTTAGACTGCTGCCCCCGGAGAAGAGGAAGAACATGGATGGATGAACTCACTTTAAAGTCACTGTCAACATCCATTCTCAATGTTTAAAAAAAAGAAAAATCAACATTAAAAAAAAATAAACAAAAAAAAAAAAACTCAAAAAACATACAAAAAAAAAAAAAATTTAAACAATGAACTCAAAATAACAATAAATAAATACAAAATAACTTAAAAAAAACAAAAAAATAAAATAAAGTAACTAAACAAAAAAACAAAACCTCAAAATAACCCCCCAAAAAACAGGAAAAAAAAAAAAAAAAAACAAAACAAAACAAAAAGAACGTCAAAATAACAGAAAAAAAAATATATATATTAATTAAAATAAACTCAAAAAATGAACCCCCGGATCATGTAGAGGGTTAACACAAACATTTAAGACCAAAATGAGTCTGACAGCAGCAAGTACAGTGAGAGGGGACACAGTTTTTCAATAGAAAGTGAACTGGAGCCAGTGTCAATGGAGCAGGAAGTGGGCCCATGATCACTTCCTGTTTGAAAAGTGGCTGCTAGCAGGTTAGCTACATCCATTACCAGTATTTACTTCCATGGAGTATTAACGAGGGGGTATTTACTTCTCTGGGGTATTAACTGTCACTGTCAACATCTATTCTCCATGTTATTAAAAAAACTCTTGTGCTGCTCTTGCTTATTACAAAACACTAATATCACACTGTGTTTTCTTCCCATCTCCATGAAATCCAATTTATTCAAGTATACACAACCCTCCGGTGACCTCGGAGCTGCCCCATATGTTTTCATTCTTGTAATTTGACTGTTTCCAATAAGGCTGCGTTCAAAATCAATAGAACCAATATCACCCTCGGAGACCAATCTGCTAAAGCCGCATCAAGGGATATTTCTGAGGACTTTATTTTGACCCAAATCCTTTAATGTGACAAGTACAAACCTTCGCCATGAGTCGTGTTTGCCGACTTTGACCAGTGTGTGGAGTTTTTACAGGAAAAGGGGCAGCTAAGGGCTATAACTATAAGAAAAACAAGTCTATATTTTCTTTCTTTTTAAGGGGCCAATATGGAGGCAGGAAACCATACATCTGAGTTTGGGTTTGTCACTGTGGACTTTCCATTAGCGAGTGCTGCCGACTGTATCAACACGAGCCTCTGTCCAAGTGCTATGTTAATGGAATTGGCACAGCGCTGGTGTATACTATACTTTTCCTGTCCCATGAAGCAGGCGTGTCCTCGATGCCTCTGAGCTTTTTACATGTGGTGGTAATGATTCAAACACACGAACACGAGGGAAAAATGTGCAAAAACAGAAATGTAAAGAGTCTAGAATGGATTACAGACGGGGTAAAGGCGTGAGAGTGAGTGTGACGTCAGCGAATGTTCAAAACTGTGGTAAGAAACATGTTTATCTCCATGGAAACAAGCACCAGGTGAAGTTACAGGTCCGATCTGTGGAGAAGAGACCCATGTCAGTGTAAGAATGCATGGTTTTTAAGCCGTAAACATGCCCGGTATACTGTATGCTAACGCTAACAGAGCGACGTCGGGGAAAGAAGGACCTGATGTGTCTGTTATTAATGTTCATATGTTGATTTACAGACACAAGAGTGAAATATAAACCCCAGGATCATGTAGAGGGTTAATATGAACATTTAAGACCAAAATGAGTCTGACAGCAGCAGGGACAGAGAGAGAGAACACAGTTTTATCAAGACAAAAAAAAAAAAAAAAAAAAAAAAATATATCAATCAACATAAAAAAAAACCTAAACTAAAAAAAAACCTCAAAATGATGCAAAAAAAAAAAATAAAAATAAATAAAATGCAAAATAGCTAAGAAAAATTTAAACAATGAACTCAAAATAACAATAAATAAATCAAAAATAACATAAAAAACACCTTAAAATAACCAAAAAAAAAAAATATATAAATAATTAATTAATAAAATAAAATAAAGTAACTAAAAAAAAAAAAAAACCCCTCAAAATAACAGAATAAATAAATAAATAAATACAAATAAACTCAAAAAAATTAACCCCAGGATCATGTAGAGGGTTAATACAAACATTTAAGACCAACATGAGTCTGATAGCAGCAGGTGCAGAGAGAGAGGGGACAATCAATCAAAAAAACTCAATAAAAAAAAAATAAAATAAAAAAAAAATAATAAATTATTTAAAAAAAAAAAAAATCAACATAAGAAAAACAAAAACCTAAACTAAAAAAACTCAACATGATAAAAAAAAAAAAAAAAAAAAAATAGCAAAATAGCTAAGAAAAATTTGACAATGAAACAATGAAAAAAATAACAAAAAATAAATCAAAAATGGCATTAAAAAACACCTTAAAATAACAAATAATAATAATAATAATAATAAAATAAAGTAACTCAAAACAAAAACAAAAAAAAACCCCAAAACCTCGAAATAACAGAATAAATAAATAAATAAATACAAATAAACTCCAAAAATTAACCCCAGGATCATGTAGAGGGCTAATACAAACATTTACGACCAAAATGAGTCTGACAGCAGCAGAGACAGAGAGAGAGACAGTTTTTCAATAGAAAGTAAACTGGAGCCAGAGTCAATGGATTAGGAAGTGCGCCCATGATCACTTCCTGTTTGCTAGGCTGCTAGCAGGTTAGCTATCATCCTTCCTGTTTGACTTCTAGTGGCTGCTAGCAGGAGGTAGCTAGTTCTCCATTAAAGAGGAGGTATTTACTTCTCTGGGGCATTAACTGTAACATGTCACATATTTACATCACCACCATCAAAATTCATCAAAAACAACAAATTAATATTTGTTATAAGTCATACATTTCCCTCCTTTTCCTCTCTGTGCTAAGTCCCTCCCCCTTCAGAGCACTATCACAACACAATCAGCCACATCCCACTAATGAAACTACTGCACATCACACCAGGTTTGTGAAGTCGTAGTGAACAGTTTTATATCATGTTTTTGTATATTTATGGAGGATTGTCGTGTGGAGCGTGGGTGATGTCGGCTTGTGGGCGGAGCCTCGTACAGAATCTTGCAGCTAACAGTAAAAAAGGGTTGAAATTGGGCCTGGGAGAGATCGCTAGATTATTTAAACATGTGTGGATGACATATAAACATCTTCAGGTATGTTTTTAATGAGGGAACGGCGTTAGAACGTGGGATAAAAGGTCAATTTTGCCTCTTTAAGGTATTACGTAAATATCTAACTGAAGACAATACTCATTTCTTAGCTCCTTCGTGATACTTTCAAACTTAAGAGTGAAACGTGAGCGTGTGCGGAAAAGCAAATTGGTCCAGTTTTTTGATCAAATAAAAGTAAGAACGGTAGCTGTGCTGTTATCCGGGACTGGATGGAGAAACAGTGTAATCAAGGTGGACCACGAGATAAAAGCCATATATTTTTGAGGGATAAAAGACATCACATCAAAAGAACAAATCCTATTTTTAGTTTTAAGTAGTGTGAAAGCGCAAAATACTTTCAAAGAGAAGACGAAAAATAGATCTCGGGCTTGAAGAAGCTGAGGGGGGAGAGACTCGAACGCTCCCAAAGACAGTGATTTTGATTGAGGAAAAGAATCTGCAAAAAACACGGTGGATTTTTCAGCTTGGGGAATTGGCAGTATGGAGTTAGAGGAACGAGTATGTCCAGAGGCGTTGAGAGGAAGACGCTCCAGCAATAGAACTGGAGTGCAGGTATAGAGTGGTATAAGTGAGCGGGGGAGCGAGGGAGCGCCGGAGAACAGGGACTTTGTATTGCATTCTTGTTGCATCAGTTCAGAGTAACAAGATTTGGAGATGCGGGCTCAGACATACTAATAGGTTTTGCACTGACGGTCCACAACCCCCCTTCCTCCCTCTCTCTCTCCCTCTCTCCCCCTCTCTTCTCCTCCTTCTTCACCTCTTCCTTAGCGACAGCCAAACACACATACGCACTTCTGCTCGGCAACATGTCTTACTCGCCCATTCACATTTAGCCTCTGCCTGTTACCTTTGTGGAGGCGTTGGCGAGTGACCGTCTTGCGTTTCCCGCCTGCGTTTTTGGAAAGAAAGAAGCAAAGAAGTAAAATCCTTCCGTATGAAAGAGCACAGAGCATAGGAACCTTGAGCCGTGCTGCATAAAAGCGTTCGTAAATGGAAATAAACACAAGCAAGGCCACCGTCAAACACAATATCTATGCTCGAGCAAATCTAATTTTGATGTCTCTTTGACTGTGAAGAGCCGGGGCGCTGTGGCCGCACGCCAGCGATGTGAAGAACCCGGGGCTCGCCATTGTTTCGTGCCGTAGCGAGAGAACACATACATGACTATTTTAATCTTTAGTATTAAAACTGGAGCGTGGATTTCTTGTTTCGAATGGGTTTTTCTTTCAATCAAATGGCGCCACTCAGCCTTGTTCATGAGCGGTGATGACAGGCTTTTACACACTGCACCGAAGCGAGTTTCTGTTCATTTAAAGACTGTGGAAGTAATTTTTCTAAATCAATACATAAACTATAGGTTATTAGAGGCGTTTCTTTTGTAGTGGGCGGTCTGCTGACTTGGACGTGTTATTGCTTTGCCGGGAATGCTCCAAATTACGACCAGAAACACGTTTATCTTGAAGAAAACAAGCACCAGGCGGAGCTACAGGTCTGATCTGTGGAGACGTGACTCATCTCAGTGTAAGAATCCATGTTTTTTAAGCCATAAAAATGCCTCTAATGGGATAAATCTGTACTGTATGGATACTTTTAATGCCATACTGAGAAACATTCCAGAGAAAGCAATAACACCTCCACAGAGACAAGCATCTCAAACATGTACATTCAGTTTATTTTTATGGGTTTATTTATTTTTAGAGCAGGTGTAGCGGCTAATCTGGAGCCGAGTTCCTTATTTGGAATTCCGACCGCGAGTGTCATAGCAACCAAAGAGCCAATCAGGAGCGAGGCTGTTGAAGGTAATGCCCCTTTCCACCCACATCACTGGTTTAACAGGGAGCAGGCGCTTAGCAACACTGTCAATCAAACCTGTTGCTAACGCTAACAGGAGCGCCGTCGGGGAAAGAAGGACCTGATTTAATATTCATTATTATTATGTTATTAATGTTCATATGTTGGTCCCTGGTTTATCTCGGGGGTCACGTTCTAAAAAAAACACGAAATAGACAAAATCCGTGAAGTATCAGCTTTAAGTATCATTATTCTCTATGTTTTTTACTTTTTTATTCTCTCATTTCTTCTTGTCTGTCAAGTTCAAACCTTCGTCGGTGCCTTTGTCGGTGCAGAACGTTTTCATCGACATTGTGGGTTTTGTCGGGGAGAAAACTTGCAAACATACAGCACTTCAGAGTCACACTGATCCAACATTTATGTAAATTTGTCTGACACATTCTGTACTGTACAGGAGACACGGAGGAGACTGATGGACAATGGTCTACAGTCCCTCAGCCAATCAGGACGCAGAACACAATGGTCTACAGTCCCTCAGCCAATCAGGACGCAGAACACAATGGTCTACAGTCCCTTAGCCAATCAGGACGCAGAACACAATGGTCTACAGTCCCTCAGCCAATCAGGACGCAGAACACAATGGTCTACAGTCCCTCAGCCAATCAGGACGCAGAACACAATGGTCTACAGTCCCTCAGCCAATCAGGACGCAGAACACAATGGTCTACAGTCCCTCAGCCAATCAGGACGCAGAACACAAAGGTCTACAGTCCCTCAGCCAATCAGGACGCAGAACACAAAGGTCTACAGTCCCTCAGCCAATCAGGACGCAGAACACAATGGTCTACAGACCCTCAGCCAATCAGGACGCAGAACACAAAGGTCTACAGTCCCTCAGCCAATCAGGACGCAGAACACAATGGTCTACAGTCTCTTAGCCAAAAAACATGCAAAATAGTCCTAAAAAATCCACGAAACAGCGAGACCGTGACAGGTGAACCAAGTTATAGCGAGTTTTTTTGTGAATTGGAGCCAGGAGGCGGGTAGCAGGTTAGCTATTTCCATTTATATCCACAGTCTGTGTTTGAACCACACAAAATCACAGCTGTAGAAGTTTGGTTTCCATTCGAAATCCTCACTGTACGGCATAAAACCCGGCGAAAACATATATCTTTGTATCTAAAAGCATTCACTCTCCCATCAATATCGACCTCGGGAGTCAAAAGAAATAATACAACCAGTGTCTGTGTGTGACCTCCATTCTCTGGTCTCCTTCACTGCCACAGCCTATCTCCTTTCTCCCGGCAATAAAAGCACAAAGCGGACCGGGCCGCTCAATAAAGGTGGTGTCAAAGGTACACAAAAGTCACCGGAGTCACCGCCGAGGTCACGTGACAAAATGTAGCTGTGGTACACCTTCGGAGCGGCGGTTTTCCACAGGGAGCGTCCCCAGAGGATGAGGATGAGGCGCTATAGGTGCTCATCCCCGGACTGTACTTAGCCCCATTCATCAACGGAGCCGGTTGCCACTGTATTGCAGCATCCTGATGTGTATTTTTAGACGTAGGGCCAAAAAGGAGGGAAAAAAAAATGTTTTCATCTTCTGCCATAACGTATTATGTAAATGTACAAACATGGCATCAGAAAAGCAGAGAGACCATTACTGCATCTTCAAAGCCATTACATGTTAGAGGCATGTAGGACGTTTTCAAGATTTTAAATTACATTCAATTGGTGAGATAGCAGCGGGTTTACAGACGAGCGGAGGAATCATTTTTATTTAGTACAAACAAAATAAGTGGTTTTGTATCTGAGACCGAGGCGTTTTTCTCTTCACAAATTAAAAATAAATTGCTAACGGTAATAGAGTTTAATAGTTTAATGGTAAAAAAGTTGAAGAATGTGCAAATTACAAATATTTTTAGATGATTCAGTTCAAGAAAAACACAGAAATGTTTATTGGATTTGAAAGAACGTGGCCCCTGTGTCTAAACCATCCAGACTCTGTGCTTTATACTAATGATGGACTTTTCCTCTCAAACCAAAAGAAATTATCACAAATTATTTGTTTTGTCCCGGTTTAGTCCCGGTTTAGTCCTGGTTTAGTCCCAGTTTAGTCCCGGTTTAGTCCCAGTTTAGTCCCGGTTTAGACCCGGTTTAGACCCGGTTTAGTCCTGGTTTAGTCCTGGTTTAGTCCTCAGACTGTGAGATGGTTCATTTGGCTCATGTCTGAGATGTTCTTTGGACAGACTTTAGACTTTGCTCTTCGATTCTGCAGAAATCCGCCATGTTTTTCCGCCTCTGTAACATTTTTTTCCTGATGCAGACGAACCTGATGTTGTCCATGATTGGCTAATCCACCTGTCAATCACCCATCTGAAAACGGAGCTTCATCAGTGACAGACTCACATCTTCGTAAAGTTTTGATGAAATGATGACACTTTCATTAAACAAAATCTTGAGGAAATGTGATAAGAAAATCTGGTCAATTCAAAACTAAATATTCTGCATTTTGACTGGCCAAACGTTCAAAATGACGTCGATTAAAGGAAAACACGGATCGAATAGATGATGATTTTGGCCAAAAACGGTGGAACAGTAATAACTTTTCTATATTTGCAGTTTTAAAAAGCCAGTTCTTGGATTACATCGTACTGTAGCTCCATTATGTTTATCCAACACTGAAATTGATATGTTATTTTTGCATCGACTCCAGATCTGCTCTGGAATCCCTGAGCATGATCGTTCCCTCGAAGGACCCTCTCTCCCACTCTCCTTCCTCCTCTCCCTGCTTCTTCCAGCGTCGAGATGCTACCTTATGTGTAAAGAAGAGAGACAGTGAATCAATAATCAAAGCCTACCCCGTCTTTTTGCCCGACGGCGAGTGGTTTTCTCCCCATCTCGCTGCATCGGGCGCTCCAGGATCATTCACACAGTATAAAAGGCATCGCTAATGCTCCACTGGATGAGCTATAGGAGAAGCCAGTGCGCTCGCCTTTCTTCTCCACCTGCTTTGAGTTGATCCTTGTTGTTCCCAAAGTGCCGTGATGGGAATCCAGCAAGCCGGGGAAAGTAGGGATCTAAAGCTCAGTGGGTTTTGCTAATTTGCTTTAGACTTGAAGGCGAAGGAGTGCCTCAGGTAAAACAGGTAGAGCCTTAGATCTTTGTAAAGCATAATCCGATATTGTGTGTGTGGAAAAGGCTGATTGGAGATGGTAAGTTTGGAGAAGACTCGGGTGGAAACAAGAGTCTTACAAAACAATAATGGATGGATTTTATATTTCAATACCTTGAATTATTGAGTGGAATTGCATCAGACAAAGGTAATGTCGTTTGCTAACCTCGCCAGCTACAAACACATGCTTTAAAAAAATGATCCTGTCTCCTCTATTTAAAGATGGGTGTGATTGACAGGCGGATTAACCAATCAGAGAGATGCACGGTCAGTTTGTGGCTGCTCACATGTGAATAACACAGAGTATTGAGAAACTGCACGGACTTCTCCAAAAATAAACAATACAAGCACCAAACTGCTATTTATCTCAAATAAAAGAAGTTAGGTGGGTTACGTGTCTTGCCCAAGGACACAACGACAGCATTCATTCATTTGTAGGAGCTGGAATTTCACCAACAAACTGTGAATCTGACGGCTCTACCAAATATGTAAATGTCGAGAGCGGGATTTGAACCACCAACCTTCAGATCAGACAAACTACCAACTGAGCCACTGTCGCTCCCATTATTTATATATATTTTATTCTGAATGATACAAGACTGAAGAAGAAAGCAGATGTTTTCTGTTTAAGAGACGTGATACAAATCAGTGGCTCTGTTTTAGGACCATAGACTGTTTATGTAAATGGACGTAGCTAACCTGCTAACCGCCACCATGTTCCAAACAGGAAGTGATCATGGGTTCACTTCCTGCTCCATTGACTCCATTTGGTCTTAAATGTTTGTATCTGTGTGTAATCTTTGTATCTGTTGTAACCTGCTCTACATGATCCTAGATTCTTTTTTTGTTTTTGTTTTTTTTGTTTTTTTGTCACTTTTAATTTATGTATATATATTTTTTTGTGTTTATTTTCTTCATTTTTAAAATTTATTCATTTTTGTTTTTTAGTTATTTTGAGATTTTTTTATTTTTTTTTTGTTTTTTTATTCTGAGTTCATTTTTGAGTTTTTTGAGTTTATTATTATTTTTTTGTTTTGTTATTTTGAGTTTTTTTTTTTTTGGTTTTTTTTTTGAGTTTACTTTTTTAAATGTTTAGAATTATTTTGAGTTTAATTTTATTTATTTATTAATTTTTTTTAAACTGTGTCCCCTCTCTCTGTAACTAACATATTTTTAAAGTTATTTTTAGTTTTTTTTGTTTAGATATTTTGAGGGGTTCTGTTTGTTTTTTTTCTTTTAGTTATTTTGAGTTTTCTTTTTGATTTTTTCTGTTGTTATTTTAAGTTTGCTTTTTGTTATTTTGAGTTCATTTTTTTTTTATCTTTTTTTTTTTTTTGTTTAGTTATGTTAACTTTTTTTTTTATTTTTTTTATCCGTGTCCCCTCTCTCTGTCCCTGCTGCTGTCAGACTCTTTTTGTTCTTAAATGTTCGTATTAACCCTCTACATGATCCTGGGGTTTTTATTTCACGTCTGTGTCTGTAAATCAACATATGAACATTAATAACAGACACATCAGGTCCTTCTGTCCCCGACGTCGCTCCTGTTAGCGTTAGCAACAGGTTTGATTGACAACGTTGCTAAGCGCCCGCTCCCTGCTTAAACCAGTGGTGTGGGGGCGGGAAGAGGCTTTACCTTCAATAACCTCGCTCCTGATTGGCTCTTTGGTTGCTATGATACTCATGGTCGGAATTACAAATATGAAACTCGGCTCCAGATTGGCCCCTGTACCTGCTCTGGTCTGGATGAGCTTCATTTGACTGGAGACAAACACTGTGGTGACGTCACACTCACTTAATCCTCTTTTTCTGGATTTAAACAGCCTCTTTGTTCATTACACTGAAGTAGATGAGTCTGTGTTGTTGTTTTTGAGACTTTCTGACCCCATTACTCCTCCTCGACGCTCCACTTCTTAGAAACACTTGGCTGCTTGGAGTTCTTCCGCTGACAGTAGTGAGAGCGTTTGGACGAGACAGAGACAGGTTCATTCCAGCTTCTCTCTGTTATTTATGGAGCCAATGTTGTAACGTCCTGAGTGAAATATTTCCTGTTCCTTGGCGCCCTGGTTTGCCAAAAACATGATGAATCAAAAGTTCGCTCCATTCAAACAGGTGCTGACAATGGCAAACACGACTGAAACCTTTTGATTTTTTTTATATGTGAAACTGTAAATGACTTTTCTTCACTGACAGACACAGAATAAAAACCCAAAAGGACAAATATTTATTTTATTATACGCTAGACTCGCTTCTATTCATGGTCAGATCTTTGGAGTTTAAAGATTTGTACTTCAGCTCCATCACCATCAGGCAACTTTAAGGTATGATCTATGGAGTGGCGAGCACAATTCACAATAAGAACAAATGTTTTCAAGTTTTATTTTTAGCAATCAGTTTCTTCTTTCTCTTGACTAATACTGTTTCAACCCATCCATCCATGTTCTTCCTCTTATCGAGGACCAGGACTTCATCGAGCTCCTCCGGTGGGACCCCAAGTTGTTCCCAGCCCAGAGACATAGTCCCTCCAGCGTGTCCTGGGTCTTCCCCGGGGCCTCCTCCTAGTGGGACATGCCCAGAACACCTCCCTATGGAGGCGTCCAGGAGCCTCAGCTGGTTCCTCTCGACGTGAAGGAGCAGCGGTTCTACTCCGAGCTTCTCCCGTGTCACCGAGCCCCTCACCCTGTCTCTAAGGGAGCGCTCAGCCACCCTGCGGAGGAAACTCATTTCGGCCGCTTGTATCCGCGATCTTGTCCTTTCGGTCATGACTCAGAGTCATGACCATAGGTGAGGGTAGAACGTAGATTGAGGTAAATCGAGAGTTTTACCTTTCGACTCAGCTCCTTCTTTACCACGACTATCCGATAAAGCGACGACATCACTGTAGACACTGATCCAACTGTCAATCTCACGCTCCATGCGCCCCTCACTCATGACCACGACCCCGAGATACAGGAACTCCTCCACTTGAGGCAGGTGGATGAAACATATTAAAGACGACACAGGAGTCAAATGAGTTATGGAAAGTCAAATAGTTTATTCTAAGTTCATTTTAATTTAGTTTAAACCCCCTCTCGCCCAAAACAAAGAAAAGTGGACCTGATGAACCAAAGAGAAGCGCAACATCACTGACCTAAAACCGAAAACGTCAAACTAACTATCAAACAAAAGGCGAAAAGAGGACAGTCCCACCAGGTCAAACACAAAAAGGCAAAAGTGCAGCGAACAGGTGCTATCAGCGGTCAGAGCGAAGCGATGGAGGGCGAGGCGGTACGAGGCCACGCCCCAAATCCCCCAGATAATGGGACAAAGGGGCAGGAGCAAAATAAGGATATAAGTCCATTTAAAACAGTAAAAGCAGGAGCAGGTTTGTAAAAGTTTCTTATCACATTATTAAAATCTAATTGTGGCACTAAAGTGTCAAATTTTACTCTGACTTGTAACTTTGAAGAACTGGAGAGGTGTTTTTATCTATGAAACAGTCCAGGATCATCTCTGTGGAGTCACGAAAACTCCACCAGAAAAGTTCCACAGTGATGTAACGACTAAATCTGGGTTAAACAAAAGTAAACTTCCTATAAGACTAAACTTCAAAGACGACAATGTTCACACTGTACAGAGCTCTAATCTATGCACGGCGCCGCATACCGACGCTCGCTTAAGTAGGTCTATATAATGAATATTAAAGCATCTCAATCTCATATGGAAATGTTTTATACTTTTAACTGATGTTGTGAAACTTGTAAAAAGTACACGTGACGGAGACCTGTTTTTACTTGGTCGTATCTTAGCAGTAAAAAAGTATTTGGTGAGATTGGTGTAAAGCAGGAGCGGTGCCAGAGAAGGGCTCGAGGGGGCGCTGTCCTCCCCTGAAGAGTCAAATACTCAGAGACTTTTGCCTCATTTTCATAGAACTTTAAATCTCAACTAAAAGGTTCAAAAGCAGAGACTCCCAGACTTCCCTCACCCCAGACACGTCCTCCAGCTCCTCCGGTGGGACCTCAAGGTGTTCCCAGTCCCTCCTCCCCCTTAAGGAAGTGTCCAGGAGGCATCAGGAACAGATGCTCGAGCCTCAGCTTCTCCTCTCGACGTGGAGGAGCAGCGGCTCTACTCCGAGCTCCTCACCGTATCTGTAAAGGAGTGCTCAGCCACCCTGCAGAGGAAACTCATTTCGCCTGCTTGTACCTGCAGGTTTTTATTTGTTTGTTTTTTTAATCTCTATTTTAGTTTTTATAAATCGCAGCTGCCCCCGCGACCCGGCCCCGGATAAGTGGAAGAAAATGGATGGATGGATAAATCACAGCAGGGACTAACCACATTTAAACTTCTTTAAAACAGAGACTCAACATTGAAGAACTTAGCGCCTCATAGCTTCTCCAACATGATCCTAGGTTCTTTTTTTTTTTTTTTTTGTCATTTTTAGTTTTTTTTTTATATTTTTTTTGTGTGTTTATTTTCTTCATTTTTAAAATTTATTCATTTACGTTTTTTAGTTATTTTGAGATTTTTTTTTTTGTTATTCTGAGCATCTCCACAGATCTGATGTAGCCTGCTTATCTCCATGGCGAGTAAAAATTCGAGTAAATTCCAAAGTATGAGGAGTCCAGCAGGTGGTGGACCTCAGAATCAGCAAAAAGACACAGCGACATGACGGATTATGATGTTTTCTTCATTTTATATTTGTCAGGAAACATGGTCAAACTCATGAATCTTACAAAAGAAAAGAGGATTTGTTCCAGATGTAGCTGCTGTTTGTTTCCAGGTGCCGTCCCTGAGCAGGTGAACACATTAAAACACACTTTTCATCACAATCACATTATAAAACAGTTCATCATTAACATGAGCCGTTCATCACTGGCTCCTGTTTCATCCTGGATTGAAACAAAATCCTTCTGCTGAAACATAAAAGCCTCACTGTGTCTGCAAAACCCGACACTTCAGTCCTCAAACCTCAGAGCCTCAGGCGGCTCCTTCAGGTCCCACGAGGCTCCGGACGACGGGGAACCGAATTCTGCTCATCTGCTCCACGAGTCTGGACCTGCCTCCTGCACAGAGCCACACAGAGCCACACAGAGCCACACGGAGCCACACGGAGTCGCACAGAGCCGCACAGAGTCACACAGAGCCACACAGAGTCCACACAGAGCCACACACAGAGTCTCACAGAGTCTCACAGAGTCTCACAGAGCCGCACAGAGCCACAGAGCCACACAGAGCCACACAGACCACACAGCCACACAGAGTCTCACACAGAGCCACACAGAGCCACACAGAGTCTCACAGAGTCTCACAGAGTCTCACAGAGTCTCACAGAGTCACACAGAGCCACACAGAGTCACACACACGGCCACACACACGGAGTCACACAGAGTCACACGGAGTCACACAGAGTCTCACAGAGTCTCACAGAGTCTCACGGAGTCTCACAGTCGCACGGAGGAGCAGAGCGCACGGACACAGAGCACAGAGAGCCACACAGAGTCACACAGAGTCACACAGAGCACAGAGCCACACAGAGCCACACAGAGCAGAGCACAGAGTCACACAGAGTCACACAGAGCCACACAGAGCCACACAGAGCCACACAGAGCCACACAGAGTCACACAGAGTCTCACAGAGTCTCACAGAGTCACACAGAGCCACACAGAGAGCACAGAGCCACACAGAGTCACACAGAGTCACACAGAGTCTCACAGAGTCTCACAGAGTCACACAGAGCCACACAGAGCCACACAGAGTCACACAGAGCCACACAGAGTCACACAGAGTCACACAGAGTCACACAGAGTCTCACAGAGTCTCACAGAGTCACACAGAGCCACACAGAGCCACACAGAGTCTCACACAGAGCACAGAGTCTCACAGAGAGTCGCACAGAGAGCACAGAGCCACACAGAGCCACACACACAGAGCCACACAGAGTCACACAGAGCCACACAGAGTCACACAGAGTCACACAGAGCCACAGAGTCACACAGAGTCACACAGAGCCACACAGAGTCACACAGAGTCACACAGAGTCTCACAGAGTCTCACAGAGTCTCACAGACTCTCACAGAGCCGCACAGAGCCACACAGAGCACAGAGCCACAGAGTCACACACAGAGCCACAGACACAGAGTCACACACAGAGCCACACAGAGTACACACAGAGAGTCACACAGAGTCTCACAGAGTCACACAGAGTCTCACAGAGTCTCACAGAGTCTCACAGAGTCTCGCACACAGAGCCGCACAGAGCCGCACAGAGTCGCACAGAGCCACACAGAGTCGCACAGAGCCGCACAGAGTCTCACAGAGTCTCACAGAGCCACACAGAGCCTGGACTTTTTTTTTTAAAGCTGATATAAAGACCTTTTTATTTAGAAAAGGTTATAGTTGATGTTTTTAGAATTGGTTTAAAGTTTTTGTTTTATTAACTCTGAGATTGTATGGAATGAAGAGTGAATTATTATTATTATTTATTTATTTGTATTTTTTACGTATTATTATTATTTCTATTATTGATTTATTATTATTATTATTTTTTTTTTATTAATTTATTTATTTTTTAACATAATATAATGTTTCCTACAGTCCAAACCAATATAAAAAAATATTAGTTATTATTAATAATTCTGTGCAGGTTTTTACAGTAAAACAGAACAGTGCAGATGAACCAGACGGACGTGACATGTTTAATTATCTAAAATGTGTGGTTTTTTTTTTTTTTTTTTTTTTTTCAAATTTCTAGTAAAATGACTGAAATCTACAGAGTCTCTGAGGGTCTGGAGCTGATTCTCTGTCGTCTTTGTCATAAACTTGACGCTGTACCATCGTCTGCTCTGATCTTTGCTCCATATTTGAATATTTTGATATTTCACCTTCTCATTGTGCATCACCATAACACAAAATGTTACACAGTGCAGCTTTAGCGTCACAGTGCTCCACGCTACTCGACGTGAACATGTTTATTCACATCTGAAAACGCAGATGGACGACGTGCGACAGTTTTCTGATGTTAACGATCTGCACATGTTTATCATTCCTACAGTTCTCACTTAAATTCCTGTCTCACTTCTTCTTCTTCTCCTGCGTCGATGTCGTTAGATTCCACCGTGTTAATTACTCCCGTGCTCAGGGTGGGTATGTGCTGTAGCCGAGCGCAGAGCCTAATGTAACGTGCTCTGTTTTGCATAGATAAGCTGCTGCTGGACCTGGGGAAGCTTTGCAGTGGGTGGATCTTGTGCAAGCCTTGCATATATCACTAATTAGAGAGTGATTAGCACTAATGGCACATATTGATTCTCAGGCCGGGCTGACGTAATGGCAGGAGGTAATCTGGTTATGATCATGGCTCTGAGCAAAGAAGGGCCTCCATTTGAACTCCCAAGGACCCCAAATGTCTCCTTTTGCGATATTTGTTTTGCTTTTTTGAGTACGGGAGCGCGGATTTCCATGAATCATCTCCAAACTGTTGTTCTTGGCCGGCTCTCGCTGCGAGCTTGTCCTTGTTTAGCTTCGTCTTTCATTCCGTGCTCTGAAATCACATTAGCTCATGGACGCTTGACTGAGCTATAACCTTTGTGTGCTTCCAGGTCAGAGGTCGCCCATAATCTGCCTATCACCATTCCTGTCATAACCTGTCTGACATTTGAGCCTGCGCTTACTGCCCAAATGTCAAGGCCTAATGTGTTGCCAGACTTGTGGCTTCGCTTTCAACATCTCATCTCGCTGAAAGTCTCTATATTTGCTCTCGAGATTGTCTCTCAAAGGCAAACGCTTTCCCAAGGATTCGGTTTCATAAACATGCAGGATGTCTTCATAATATCCAGTTTGGTCTTGAAATGAAATTGCAAATGGTCTGCTGGGTTCGACGGAGATTGAAAGTGAGTCGTATGGAGTTTCTGGTGGGAAGGTACTTAAAAAAACCACCTCTTCTCCGGCGTTTGGTTCTCGCTCGGCCGGACGTCCTGGTGTTTTATTGTTTTATTCTTCTTTCTGTGTCGAGTTTTATGTTTGTGTGACGCTTAAGTTGTATTTTAAATGTGCTATAGAAATAAAATGGCCTCTCGTAGAATGGACGATATTAAAACTCACGATTATTGTGACCAAAACAATCACGATTAACGATATTATCAAGATAATTATTAAACCGAGGCAGTGTGTGGACACCAGCACCTCGTGGAGAAAAAACACCAGAACTAACATCTAAACAGAGTCTTGAATCTGGAAAAATGAGGCAGAATAAAAAAAGAATTTCAAAATAAAAGTTCCAAAGTCCGTATGAAATAGCTCTAATAGTATGAAATAAAAGCTGGTTTTATATTGTTTTTTATCCTTATTCTGTTTCCCCAATTTTCAATGGATTGAAGTCATTACATTTCTTAACATTTCGTTCCACTCTGTGGAACAGAGCGAGTCTTTGTCCCGTCGTCTGGATCAAACCATTTAGCTCCTTTAGCGTTGGTCCTTTAATTCTAACCTCCTGCTTCGACCCAAAGTCCAGTTTAGAAAACTGAGCTTTAATATGTATCTTCCTCCATTTAAAAAGTAGAACAGACAAGAAGAAAAAAGTGAATTGCTAAACTTCACTTGCTAACTCTAAATTGTAGTTTACTGTCTCTATTCTGCAGGAGTTACAAGAATCCCTGGGCTCATGAGCGCCCCCTAACATGAGGCAGGGTAACTACGTGCCTCACCCGGCGCCTTTTCACAGCCTTAAAGCAGCAGCGTCACTGCTACAGCTCAGTCAGAACATGTGAGGCACCAACGGCCTGTGCCTCACCGAGCGTCTCTTCTCAGGATTTCTACAGTAAACATAATTTTTTTTTTTGGTGTTTGATTTTTGTTTGTTTGTCGTTTGTGTCGTCCTGTCTCTTGTCCTGTTTTAGATGTGAGGGACTGACAATGAAAATTAGCTGTGCAGCTAACTTCTGCACATTTACACATGGTGTTTATTAATGTGCATTGTCCCTTTTCAAATAAATAAATAAAAAAATAAAAATAAAATAAAAAAAATCAGCGATTTTGAGTAGAAAAAAAAAAAAAGAATCAAATTGCAAAGTTAAATAGAAAATAACTTTATAGACCTGCTGTACCTGCCTGCACGTCACTGAAGACCCTCCCCCTTTGACTTTTTGGTCAAAAATACGACATGTCTCTTGCACAGACACAAAAACAGAGACGTTTCTACCTCCAGCTGCACTAAACTCTTGATTCATGGACGAAGACGAGTGTGAACATCTGAACTCAACCTCTGGAAAAGAACTTGATCAGATTTTATACTTGTCACAGTTTTTATGTCACTATTATGTTTGACTCACAAATGCACATGGTCCCATAACACGAAACTCTCACTTTGGCACTTTGTTTTTAGTAAAATTGGGGAAACTATTCTAATGTTTTATTTGATCTGCCGTGTTTTGTATTTGCTGATATTGATTTGTTCTTCACCCACTGTTACTAAACTGCGTCTTGTTTTCTAAGTGTTTCAGAAGTGCCACGTTTGTTAAATAAATGAGCTGAACTTCTTTCCAGCGTCTCTCCGGTTTATTCTGGTCCCTGCTTGTCCTGAACACAACATTAACACTGTGAGGTTTGTGTGGTTTTAAAATTCAAGCACAAGACGCAGAAAAGAAATGTTTTTACCGACACAAAACGAGAATAAATCACAGTTACTTCATCAAACTCGGAGCAAACACTTTGTCCAAACAGGTTTTGTAACTGTGGCTCATTCAAACTGGATTCAGGCTTTTTTCACTTTTCTTGGACAAGTTTGAAAAATTAACCTAGATTATGTTTTAATGTATTAATAATAAGAAAAAAAAGTTCAACCATAAATAACGGTCTTAGTAACAGACATGAATATGAGCAAATGAACAGTGTCGATTCAGATAAAAAGACGATTTTGGAGTTCCACAATTCAATTTTGGGACCAAAACTGTTCATCATGTTTAAACAGATTTGATACATAGTTAAAAACTGTTTGCAGATGATACCAGGCTCTACGGCTCAGGACGAGACTTAGATCAACTCCTGGAAAACGTAGAAAATTAGCTTAAAATAATAAAGAAATGGTTTGATATTAAACTATCACTTAACTTAAGTAAAACCAAATACATACTCTTTGGGAGCAGACAAATAATGACATAGAAATAGAAAAAGTGCATGAAACAACATTTTTAGGTATCACCATCGATAGTAAAATTAGCTAGAAATTACATATAAATGATTTAAAAAACCAAAATATCAAAAATTATTGCTATAAAGTGTAAAATGAAAACTTTCTTAAACCAAAAATCACTGTTTATATTATATTGTTCTCTTGTTCTTCCAAACCTTAATTATCGTGTGGAAATATGCGATTGCTTTGCCTGTAAAGACACAGATCTATGGAGAGGCGAGCCTGCTCACAGTGAAAATGCTTAATTTAGCAATTGTTTTAGTTGAATTAATGTAAAATAAATAAAATCAAAGCTGTACTGTAATTCAAAATGAGCCAAAATTTTTTTTTTTTTTCCTATTAATTTTTTTTTTCCAATTCAAATTTTTATAAAACTGCCAGGTCAACGTAAAGGTCCTGTATTACGTTATTTAGGCTGAGTTCTTCTCTCAAACTGAAAACACTCTGTTCCACCTCGTGATGTCATCATGTGGTAATACAGGAAGTGTTTTTAACCTCCACACACCTTCATTTCTAGAATTGTTTGGATGATTTCAGTCTTAGAATCCCCAATCTGTACTGAACCAAAGGTAAAAGGAGCTGTTAACTCCTTGAAATCTACCACTTCATGACATCACAAGGTGGAACAGAGCGTTTTGAGCTTTGCAGATGTTACAGACTAATAATAAAGAAACAAAACACAACTCCAGGTCTGTTTTTGACGACTTAACGCTACAAGAGCCAAATTTGCGTAATATAGACGTTTAATTTTCAGACTTTTTAAAATTATTTTTGTCAGATATCATATCAACTCAGCTAACCCCAGACCGTCCTCCCTCGCCGTTTCTTTCTCCACGTGCGGCGGTGAGTCACATCTGGCGCTGTGAGGTCACCAGCTCCGTGGCGTTTTGTTTGAGACTGACGCAGAGTAAATGGGTATTGTTGCCCGTGTCCAGTCTTATTCCGGCCGGGAGCGCAGACGGGGGAAGATCATTTGGCGCCGGTGTCCCCTCTCGTAATGGGCTCGGGGATTGCCGGAGAGCGGTCTGCCTCGCCCCATTTCAAACTTGATTCCTCAATATCTTTGTTTATGCTTTTTTTCCCCCCCACACACGAGCTGGCGGCGGCCTCCCAGACGCATCCTCCGGGGGGCAGCGGCGCGCTCGTGTGCTCGTGTGCGGCTCATTAAAGTTTCATATATACAGTAGAGGCTCGTATGCAGATGCGGAGCTGGTCCACGCCATGAGATTGAGGTTTAGGAGAACTAATCTGCAGCCTCACTCTCGCGGGGAATGACAATGAGAGCGGGTTGTTGACCTTTCCCTTCGGCGTCTTCGCTCTTTCTTCACACTTAGCGCTGAACTCTGGGAAATCTTTTTAAGGCACGGGTCACTTCATCGTTTACTCGGAAAACTTAAACCGCGGCGTTTAGCTTAGCCTCTCCTGATTTGATCGCGTGTGTACATTAGCATGCAGGTGCGAGATGTAATTGTGGCTCTATCTCGTCGGCGACAAAAGGCAGACGGCGGACGCAGAATGGAGCGTTACCTTGAACCGATGAACCCCATTACAATATAATGAATAGCAAAACCTTTGTGAAAATGGAAGTATCGGCAAAGGGGAGGCGGAGTAATAAGGCGGAGATAAGAGAGGAGAGTTCTGTATCTTCATTGTACGGCTAATAATAAGAACACATTTAAATATGTAAATAGATCGAATTCTGTTCCTCGATATCGTTGTTGGGTTTCATGCATCAACAATGAGATATTTACAGACTGATTTCGTCTCCAAAACACCTTCAACTGTAGAGATTTTACTTTTATTGAGTCGATCAAAATCCTCATAATTTCAAATCAGGAGAAAACCTTTTCCGAGCCTCAGCATGTTTTTTTTTTGTTAGCATACTTGTTAGCGCACTTTCTTAGCACATTTTCTTAGCACACTTTGTTAGCACACTTTGTTAGCATACTTGTTAGCGCACTTGTTAGCGCACTTTGTTAGCGCACTTGTTAGCGCACTTTGTTAGCGCACTTTGTTAGCGCTCTTGTTAGCGCACTTGTTAGCGCACTTTGTTAGCGCACCTTGTTAGCGCACTTTGTTAGCGCACTTTGTTAGCGCACTTTGTTAGCGCACTGTGTTAGCACACTGTGTTAGCGCACTTGTTAGCGCACTTTGTTAGCACACTTGTTAGCACACTTGTTAGCACACTTTGTTAGCACACTTGTTAGCACACTTTGTTAGCACACTTCATCACTTTTTATTTTTATACAAAATTCAGTTGCAAGATGTCACTTTCGTTGTGTGATTTTTCAACATGAACAAAGACCAAACAAAGCACAGAGACATTATAATGGTAATAAAGGTTGTATGAAACAAAAAAAAAAGTGTTATTAGTAGTTAAAATAATGATAAAAGTAGTAAAATATAAATAAAACTCAATGAGGAAAAGAAGGCCAGACTGAAAAGTATTTAAATATGAATAAATACAAAATGAAACATTATCATTTAGCATCAACAGATCCGCTGTTATCCACAAGAAAACTGGAATACAGTCGTCTCTCGCTATATCGCGGTTCATCGTTCGCAGTCCAGTTGTTTCGCGGATTTTTTGTGTGTAATTTTGCATGTTTTTTTTTTAGTTTTTTTTTTTTTAAGCGTATGAACGTGCATCATGTTCTGCGTCCTGATTGGCTGAGGGACTGTAGACCATTGTGTTCTGCGTCCTGATTGGCTGAGGGACTGTAGACCATTGTCCATCAGTCTCCTCCGTGTCTCCTGTACAGTACAGAATGTGTCAGACAAATTTACATAAATGTTGGATCAGTGTGACTCTGAAGTGCTGTATGTTTGCAAGTTTTCTCCCCGACAAAACCCACAATGTCGATGAAACGTTCTGCACCGACAAAGGCACCGACGAAGGTTTGAACTTTGTGTTTAAACAAGAGAAATGTGAGAA